>JAQIVZ010000075.1:0-125921 GCA_034700945.1 Arrhopalites spinosus
TTATTATACAAATTTTGGGCGGAAATACCAACCCGCCGGGCTGCGTAGCAGCCGTGAAACAACTTGTATAATATAATCGCCATTCATTATCATGTATCGCCCCTCCTAAATGCTCACGATTATCATTCCACATTTATTGTACTACATAGTAAACATTTTATTTAGATTTATATTATGTATTCATCTCCTATATATCCTTCATCGAAATCACATTACAGATATTGATCAACAGGGTTAACACATTGTGACAACCACAAATACAACTCGTTTCTAACCAAAAAAAACTAAGTCCAATGTTATTTAGATGTGGGGTTCAACAAAGGTGAAAAAATGTATGTAAGAATGTAATCATCCTTGGTAAAATCATTTTGAATATTTTAAAAAATCTTCTTCCTTATGGATTACAGATACACACAAAAAAAGTTAATTTTACAATAGTCATTCAATAAAAAAATTTGTATGTTGAGCAATGGATGATGATGATTATACTTTTTTTGATTGTAATCATGCGTCTCATTTCTCATTCGTTTGTCCTCGTAAGTCATCTCTCTCTCTCTCCCTCTCTTGAGAATTCGTGGATTGAAAAAGGATCATTTGTTAATTTATTGTGGTTCAATTTTGATGGTACTTTTACAGCCTTTGGGTATTATTTTACATAGTTTGTAAATGAGAAGACTTAATTTTAGAAATAAATATTTAAAAATCATGATAATCTAAATAACTTTCAATGTCAAAATTCAAACATGTCAAAAAAATGAGTCAATTAATTGTATAAATTTAAAGTTAATAATCCTTAATCGTTCCTTTGGTACATTTTTTTTTCGTGAGAGTAAACTTTTCCTCTTGTGATATTGTTCCCATGATCCACCAAAGCTGTTGTTTGGTCAAATGAATGGAATAGCAAGATAATATTTTGTTTGCAACCCAGGTCAGGGGGTATCAAATGACTGTAGAGAGGATGAAGATTGTAGAGACAGATGCTCAATATCAAATGGTATTCCTACATACGTACACGTGCTTCTCTTCAAGAGACGGATACGGGAATGATACACATTTTGTATATTTACTCTTGTACCATTCTTATTGTGATATGTGAGCATTGACCCGTGAATTAAAATATATGGAGATGGAAGATGAGGCTGAAGATGAGGAGGGGGAGGGGGATGAGAATGATGGTGAGGTGTGTACAAAGTTTTTTGTTACGAATTTTACCATCTCAATTGCAATCTGACTGACTGACCTCCTTAGTCTTCTCTCTCTCTCTCTCTCTCTCTCTCTCTCTTCTCCGTCCTTTTCAAAGTCAAAAGAGTTAACTATTAGATTCGATTACTTGGGGGTATATAAAAAAGTTGAGGTTACAATTTGACGAAACAAAAAAAAATCATACAGACAACGGAAAAAATATGGATGACCACTTTCGTCTTGAAACCGAAGCAAAAGGATAAAAAGGAATGAAAAGAGGCTGGTCGTATGGATAACAAAAATGAAGAAAAGTGGCTGGGGAATAAAATAAAAAAAAGATTGGGGTTTTTACTTAAACTATTTACTGCGCACAAGATTACTATGGTTATTTTTTTTATTTTTTGTCTTTGTTATGAATAATACAGATACCTAAAAAAATTTGTGAGGTTTTTCATCTTCTTTTTTAAAATCATCCACACATCCTGTACAATTTAATTTTGTGTAATTTTGGTAAATGGTTTAGAAAGAGCAAGCGTTTTTTTGTCAAATGCTCAACTTTTTTGTATCATTCAACATTTAATATAATTTGGAGAGGAAAGTAATATTAAAGTTTGTTAAATTCATGGTTATTTATTAAATAAAAATTCTAATACTTGTCTATTGCACAGTTGGATAATTTTAATGTGTACAGATACATAATAAATGTCGGTGATTGTGTCACTATTACAAAAATAATCATTCTTATTGTAATTTAAAAATAATTTAATAAAATTGACTTTAAATAATTGTAATTAACAATTCAGAATGACAGAGCATGTCATCTTAATACATAACATTATAAATTTATAATAACAAAGTACAAAATTGGACTTGCTCTCTATTCATCCATTGTCAATTAACCTGTAATAATCATGATTTATTGATCACTATTATTAACCAAGTTAAAAAAAATTGACATCAAAATAATGATGATAAAAAGAAAATTGGAGACAAGCTGACATGAAAATTGAAGGTACAACTAAATTTATTGGAATATTCTTCTTAATATCTCAATTTACTAATAAGATTTGGATGATTTGGGTCAGTGTCAAAATTCAAAGAAAAAAGGAAAAGGAGTTAAAGTATAAAAAATACATAATCTATTTAACTCTAGATTATATTCATCCACTAGTCACTCAATTTGTAATCATGTAAATTAAATGATTAAGATAAATCCATCCTTGTTAAATTTTGCTCTTCACAATCTCAAGTTGGGAGTGGAGTTATTAGGACTTTTGTCAAAGAATGAAAATCAAACAAAAAAAGTGAGACTTCAAGTTTAAAAATTTTGTCAAAACAAAAGAAAAAAAATAGTTTAATCCCCAACTGTTGCCAATTTCACGTACATTTAAAAAATGATTGAGTGTACATAATTTAATCTCGAGCATACCTAATATAAAACTCCCAAATAAAAAAAAATCCTCAGAGTTGTAAAAAGTGGTTTACCTTTAACTGAAAAAAACTGAAGTCATTTAGATGCACAGACTGTGAATTTAGAGTAGAGATTGTCCTCAAAAAGAGAATATAATTTCAATGTAAAATCCTAGCCCATTAAACCATATGGTTTCATATTTAAAATGGTAACATATGACAATATAGTTAATGTTCCGAAGTTCTACTTTTTATATTTAAATTGTCTTCTTTATGTTAAAATATTACATCTCTCTCATCTTTTATACACACAAACTAACTACAAAAGACTCAATCTACCGTATTATCTCTATTTGACCCTCAGTCTCCTATACACCCCCATCTCTAATACAACCCCACGTTGTAGGACCAAAAAAAGAATAGTCCCCCAGTCTCCTATACACCCCCTCCCCCAACAACCGCCTAAAAATTTTTTTTTAACCGACAAAAAGTCGGGCAGTGTTAGTCCCAAAATATGAGTGAGATAATGAATCGTTTCTTGTAAATACAAAGGATTCTCTAACCAACAAAAAGTCAATCAGAGTATGAAGTTGACTTTTGATATAATGTATATCGCCCTACCTATAGTCCATGGTATCTTGAGTATTTAAACTCAATTTGTTGATTTTTTTGGTTGTATTTTTATCTCGGTTAGTTGACATTCTCTGCAACTTTTTTTCCAATAAAAAATCGGATCGGACTCGGATTAGTTTTTTAATACATGTAATTGAATTTAAATAAAATATTATTGGTGTGAGATGATTAAAGCTCTGGTCTCAACAACGTTGATTTTTTTGTTCTCATATAACATACCCATTCTGAACTCAAAATTAGAATACATCCCCACTCTCTTATAAATCCCCAGTCTCCATTACAACCCCAGGGTCGGAGAGCCCGAAAGAAATAGAACCCCAGGGGGTCAAATAGAGGTAATACGGTAAATCCACCGGCATCAAAATTGTACAGATTCAGATAAGCCCACGAATTTTTATTGTGTCCACTATTTTTTTCCTACATTTTATGACAAATCTTCTTTTTGTACATCTGCCATTTTTTTAAAAAAATAAAATAATTTATACAAGTAAAATGACTCTTTTTCTTGATCACACACAAAATAAAACGGCCATTTCAACATTTTTACATCACAAACAAAATCATTTGAATGCATTTTTTTGACTGACAGATGCACTTTTCTCTTTTTTAAAAAAAGAATAATAATAACAGCCATGGTCAGTAGACTTAACATTGATTAAATTTAAAATAAAATTTTGTGGCTTGTGACAAGTTGAAGGTACTCTCAAATTGGATTTTGTTGGTTGATAAAATTTACAATTACTAAAATAAATTTACCTTCTAATTATCTCAATATTAAAAACAATGTAAAATTTTTTATTTTTATTGAAACAATAAAAATGAGACTCCTCCCCAAAAAATGTTAAATGGGACGATGAGAGTTGTATAAATTATTTTTTTGATTAATTTAGATAATTTACCTATTAATTAGATTGGGTTTTGAAGTATTGTTTTTTAATTTACAATATTAATACAATTTAAAACACCCTCTTTTATATTAAGTCCATTTGTCTCTTCTTTTGTCACTTAAATGAAATTACATAAGAGGTAGAATTTTTAATGGATGAAGAAAAAAAAACTGTACAACTATTATTTGTATTGTTGAGGATAAATAAAGAATCTCCTCCTACAATAAAATTATACACTTAGAGGTGAATGTTGCCTTATGTCTCCAAAAGAGATTGTGAATTGTGATGGGGCACAGTATGTACAAAAAAAATTCTGATCCTCCATCCAAATTTAAGTGTTCACTGATTGACTTTAATTCGGTCGCCCTTGCTCATTAAAAGCAGGGGATGACGACGACAAGGGAAATTATTTTTAAAAGTCTGGGCCATTCTGTGGGATCCACAATGGTGTAATGATTAAGAACAATGCTCCATTGAACCAATACAATATAAAATTTGTTATATAACAAAAAAACTGTTACTCTTGTCTTACAGGGACTGTAGGTACTTGTTAGAGAGAGAATTAAATTCTTTAAATAAAGACAGAGAGAGAGAGAGAGAGAGAGAGAGACTGTTCAAGGCAAAGCACGACCAATTTCATTGTATTTTTATTTTTGTCTATGGAATTTTTCACAAAGTTTTTTTTTCAACTCCTCTAAAGATAATCCCTTGTCACTTGAATTTCTTTAGTAAATTTATTTAGTGTGGCAATGGCCAATCCTACGCAAAAATAAAATGGAAATACTTGACATATTCTTCGTGCACACTCACCACCTGCTTTCCCATTGACAATAAATTGTTTTTTTATTTTATTTTTTAAAAACTTTAAATTATTTTCAAATGAGAAATTCCAAAGAAAATTGGGCGAAAATAAATGTTTTTTTGAAAATACATTTATTTTTGCGTGTATAATATATCTATCGCCATAATCTGTCACTTAAAATTTTTGTATGGGAGTTTGGGCTATTCATCTTGACTTATTAATTTTTTTTGAGATGAGTTTTGTGTATACAAAAGGCCCGAGAGCTTTTTTAAATATTTAATTTTTAATTTTTCTATCTCCATCAACGCCAATTTGTTTTGCAAATATTATTATACTGTCGTCGTTTATGGTTGTTTGGCAAAAAAAAGGAATTATTAGGGATTGGAATATCCCATTTTTTGCTATATGAGAGAGAATATTTCCTTCCTCAATAATTAAAATGTAATGACTTTTTCCATCAATGTTTTAAAGTCATTTGTTGTATTATGACTTAATAATATTAACGTGCTTAAAAAATTTTTTCTTCATGTATCTGTACACCCTCTTTGTAATTGATGACCATTAAAATATTCTTGGCAATATATTTAACTTTTTCTTATGGATAATATCCAAGATGACAGCCACAATTGTTTATTGTTGAAACCAATTTTTTTTACAAAAATCACAACTCAACTTTATTTTACATTTTAAACCTAAAATTCCTTTAATATTTGACCCATTGACCTAAACTAAATTTAAAATTCAAAAACCTGTATTTAGTAATTACAATATTTTTCAATCTGATTTTGAGTCTTGATTAAAATAATATTTTGTTTTTTTTGTAGAAAAAAAACAAATAATTTTTAAAGGGTCAAGAGGGAAGAAAACATGAAAATTGGCAATAGTCATCACTTTTATCCTGATGAGCTCTAAAGGAAGTGAAGAGGTGGTTAAATTTCTCCTCCATTTATAAAAAAAAGATTGCTCACGCAAAAGAATCGTGCGGCAGTACAAATATTTCTTATACTTTTTATCTAATATTATTAACGCGTGTCCATCTCTTTGAAAAAACATGATTCATCATGTGAATTTGTAAATAAGACTAATTTTACTAATTATCATCCAAGTTAAACAATATACATGTTTACAAATGTACAGAAAAATATTAACATATATTTTTAATGTCTCCCCCAAATATTTTCACTTCCTCATCCCAAGTGAAAACCAAAGAGATAAAATTATACAGAAAAAATTTTTTTAACATTTTACTTCTTAGAAAGTCCATTTGTAGAATATTTTCAAATTATTAAATCACGGCTCATATCTTTAATTTTTGTCCAACAACAAACGAGTTAAACTTTTACTTTAACTTTGTCTAGCTTGGCTCTCTCTCTCTCTCTCCTTGTTAACTTGTAAAATTTATGTAAAGAATTGAGACATTAATAGACAGCTTAAATACACCAAAGAAAAAAGACAACTACCATAGCTGCATGTAGCAAGTAAGTTAAGTTGTAAAGATAGATTAAGATTTTGTATTGTAGAAAAAGATGAAAATCAATACACAAAATAGAAAACATGATTTGTTCATGCTCTGTATGTCGGTCTCTATTGTTATTGTTTGGGTAAACAGGTTGAGACTTGTAAAATTATAAAGATATATAAAGTTAATTTCATGTATTAAATGATGAAGGGAGTAGAAAACCAGTTGCAAAATATTAAATTTTTTTAATACTTTGCTTAAATTAAGTCTTGATAAACAAGAATAGAACTTGATAAAAAAAATTTAAAACATGTACACGTATGGTATGGAGCAGAAGCTCTCATTCTTCATTTTCTGCATTTATCAGTCTCAGCTGATCAGTTTGTGTACACTTTTGAAGATAAGACCAAGAATTGTGGATGTTGTTGTGTTTACAAATTTTTTAAATGATTAAAAAAAGTCCATCATATTTTTCCTCTATTGTTATTCTTGTGTACAATATTTATTATTATTTTATACATTGTACAGAATGTCTTGATGGCCGTAGGACATTGAATGGCAAAAAAAAGCGGTTAATGGGTCTGTAGTCTGTAAGAGATGGGCAAAAAAAATCTTTTTTACCTTTTGGACAGAAGACGGGACCATTGTATAGATGGCTATAGTTAAATGGACTTTAAGACAAAAATTCTTTTGCAAAAACTGTACACACGCAGTTCCCCTTCAAATTTAAACTGAATGAACAATACTGTGATGACATGAAACTTGACACGAGATGACTTTATTTTTTTAATATATTAATTCATTGTCATTAATAAAATTAACTAGTGACTAGTTTTGTGTCTGTGTGTACTGACTTCCATTTCCTTCTCATTATGAAGAACAAAGTTCTAATTAAATTTTTTTTGTTTAATTTAATCATCTCCGTCTCAGTTCTCCGGCTCAATAAAAAAAGCTAGTCACAATTTTCTTTTGTTGCATGCTTAATCTCTGTATTGCTGTACAGTAATTTACAATGAGGACATTTGATTTTGTGAATTAAAATTTTTTTCTTGTTGTACATTATTTTTATTGACTTTTTATAAAGTTAAATTCCTTGTGTGTACACCAAATGTTGATCATTAAAATTGAATTAGTTTTATAGACTAAAACATTTCTTTTACTTACTTATCGTTAGAGTAAAAGAAATCAACTTTTTTTATTAAACTTCTACACATTCCATTCAGCATCCTGTGAGACAATTAAAAAGTTTAATTTCCGTAAAGTGACCAACCGCATGGTAGATGATGAATGGACATGACAAAATATTCTTTTTTTCTTTTAGTTGTTTGATTATTTCTATGGACAATGCCCTAATGACATGGACAGTTGGACTGTGTATTCATGTGTCAGTCTCCATGAGAGAATTATTTATATGGCTATGGGTACGTACTACGTCTAGTCTGGTTGTTGTACAAGAATGAGGAGTGGCTTTCAGGTCAAATGTGATGATGGTCACTCATGTGTCTTTTTATGTACATAGGTCACGCGTCATTCCTCCCCATGCCATTCCAATTCACACTAGAATGATAAAAAAAATATTCCATTGACGAATAAATAATTTCAGAAAGTGACTCCCGTCTCTCTCTCTCTCTGTCTGTTATGAAGACAGAGATTTCCTTCCTTATTTAATTTGTCAATGCCTCACTCTCTACCTCCCTCCTCTCTCTCTCTCTCTGTCTACTTGAAAATGTGACAATGAGCTTTAAAAGGGTGCTCCTGCTGAATTTTTAGGCATAAATATTTTCCATTCTCTCCCCTGAACCCTCCTTGACTGTCTGACCAAATGAATGAGTAAATAGAAATTTTTTTTGTATCTTTAATTACTCTACACAAAGCATTCGTTGTAGAAATTAGTATAATTTTTGTTATTTGTTTACAAACCTCTTTTTTTTTTGTTCTTGTCGAGTATGTGAAAGTGATGGCGGTGTATTTTTTATTTAAAATTCAATAATCCTCAAGTCTCCCACAAAGACATTTTTTTAAATTGAAGGCTAAATAATTCAGTTTAAATTCATTCCCTTCTATATATTCTAAAATACATGTATATTGAGTCTCTTTTTTGTATAGAGAGTTATTTTAACTAGAGAAATATGCTAAACAAAAATGTTCTCTACTTGAAATGTATTAGAGTACAAGTTAAATAGTAAGTACAATTAACATGACAAGAATAACAATATTTAAATATTATCCGCTTTATTTTTCACTCTAATCTCTCATTCATAAAACATGTCCATCCATCTTTAAATGTGTGTGTGTGTGTGTGTATAGTAGAGAGAATGGAGGAGGGAGGAGGACTAGCCGCAAATTAAAGAGTTTGAAAAAAGATGACTGAAAATAGCGTGTGGCTATGGGGGTTGAAATAGAAATGTTGATGAACTGATTTAAAGTGGACGGAAGGGAAATAAATATTTAAACAAAACTCGTCTTTCACCCTCAAGCACCCAAAAATATCCAAAGTATGGCATTAAAAACCATGAGTATCTCATAAAGACGACCTGTCAAAGGAAGTTTTATTGCCAAAAATCCAGTTGTTATAATGTTGCTCATCATCTGACAAAAAAAAGAAAGAGAGAGAGAAGGGGGAGGGAAAACAGTTCATTTTTACTGTGGATCACAGACTGACACTGCAAAATGACCATGTCTCTCTCTCTCTCAGTCAGCCACACACAAGACCAAGAGACAAGGTGGACTGATTACTATGCACAGACGATGCACACCGAGTAGTGGACACATATGGCTTTTTAATATCAAGATTACAACCCCAGAGTACCTACCTGTATTATAATGTGGGTACATAGAGAGAGAATTTTTGCACCCTATGGCTACTCCAAAAAGTACAGATACCAAGGATAAAAAAAATGTTTGAAGCTGGTAACCTATACTTCCATATGTAACCCGTTATTTTTCGCCTGAGTCGCTCCATTCATTAATCTACTACACACATAACTACCCACTATTATTATCACATGCTGTCCATACACACAATTTTGTATGAACCGATCCCTTAAAAAAACTTTAATCTTCTTTTTTTCTTCTCTCTCTCTCTCTCTCTCTCTCTCTCTCTCTGTGGACACTACTGTCGTCCCATGATTATTTTACAAACAGTTTTTTTCAGTCTCAATTTTTTTACATGGGATTAACTATTTACTACAGTATGGAGACAGGAGAGTACGTGAGATGGTGATAATTTTTCATCCATCATGATCTTCCTCATCACCTTATTTTATTTTTTTTGCAATGAGAATTCTTTGACAAAATTCCCAATCTTGGAATGACGAATGATGTTACGGGTACAGATTTTTTGAGAGGTGAAAATAAAAAAAATGTCCTAGTAAATAAAGAGTAACCCTCACCTCTTAAAAAAAAGTTTAATTATATTTTTGCAAAGTTTTGTAAACTACAGGAGAAAAAATGGTGAAAAGGGAGTTGAGTTGTGTTCATGAAATTTTTTAGTTTGAATAAAATAACGAAATATTTTAGAGTAAATTTCAATGCATTTCTTGAATTTGTATATATAGATATAGATATATTATATATACATATGATTTTTATTGTAGAGACTGCTGTCCAAATTAAAGTTTTCTTTTCGCTTGGGTGCATCTCCTTGATTTGTTATTAAATTGTGTGCTCAACAATGCCAAAATGTTGGTTCTAGTTAATGTAAGTATTTGTATTTATATAGTCTATATTGTGACTTTGAAGAGAATTTAATACAGAGTTAACTGTCAAGTTCTCTCTCAAAAAAAGTCTTTTTTGTATTTTCTATTTCTTGATATTTCTCTTTTGCAAGGGGACTTAAATTCAATAGAAAAAATATGGAGGAATTTATTATTATTATTCATGTACTCGTACATTGAAATTTACCAAGAAAATATTTACAAACTAAATAATAACCGTTGCATACACACTACACACATGAGAATTTATTGTAACACAATTTTTTTTATAAAACAACAATATTTAGAGAGATATTTTTTTTAACAAAATAAGTAGAATTTTTTTATGACAATACATTCAAGATATTTTTGATAAAGAATGGAAAATGTTTGTTTATAGAAGGAAAGATATGGAAATAAAAATACAATTGCATAATACAAATAAATATTTTGTAAACTAAACTTTATGTTTATTTAAATTATTATGAAATATTAAAATTTATTTTACACCTACATGCACATTCTTTTCTCATCTTTTTCATGACTCAAACTCAATGGACATGATATTTAAGATAAACAAAAATTATTGCTTCAAATTTAAATTGTCTTTCCTCAAATTTCATCAGTTCTCTTTCTCTCTCTCTCTCTCTCTCTCTCTCTCTCTACACGCAATGGAATGTCTAGTCAATATTTATGTTTGAAATTAATTTCAAAATGCATTTTGTTTAAATAAGGTAGTACAAAAATTCATGCAAAATATTTTTGTTGTCTTGATTTGGGTCTAAAGCAGATGGCCGACAGTCAAAATGATGGATAATTGTCCAAAAGATGTGCACACTGTACACATTAAATATGTAAAATATTATCAAAAATGACTTTAGCACATGATTAAAGTTTTTGACTTTGTGATTGGTAATCAATATGTTTGATGATGATGGTGTTGGTGTTGATAGACACACACGAACTTGAGTGATGAACGCATAATTCACAGTTGATTACCATAAAGAAGAAAAAAATAATCAAAAATTGAAATTCTTTCAATTTTTCTCTCGCCATTCTTGTCTACTTTGGAAAATGTCCCACAACATTCTCGCCATTTTCTACTAATACAGATATACGTTGATCAAGTCAAGGAATCTCGAGATAGGATTTTGAGTAAAATCAGGTGAGATTGTTTTTACATGTACAGACAGTCTCTCTCTCTCTTTGTGTGTTACTATTTACTTTACAAATGAAACTGGTTCTTTTTTACTCTTCACGATCAGTATTTTACCAACTTATGCAACTAATGCAAATGTAATGTGACTAAGCCTTGCCGAGTCAATTTTTGACTTTGATGATTCTTCTCCCAAGCTTTCCAAAAAGCTTTTGTTGTCTCTCTCTCTCTCATTTTTATGGGGAATGTGCACTGAGTGTGCACAGAATTTTCACAAAGTTTTGAAAAAAAGGAAGATGCTCTCAACGAATTATATGGTTGATGACATGCAAAAGACTTTTTATTTTATTTGAGAGACGAGTTTTACATAACTTTTCAATATTAAACAAAACAAACAAAAATTCCATACCCTTTAAATCCACATTAAAAATTCTAGGCCCCCATCCCATTGACTTTTTTTGATCATGACAAAAACCAAAATTTAAGAGCATTTTTGTCTTCTCTCTCTCTCTCTCTCCACAAAATTCTTTCAATTCAATTCACAATTTAATGGGCACTCATGTCCTCTCTTGCCCATAAGTTTTGTACAAGTAGAAATATTATCAAGAACATTTGCTCATTGTCCACACAAAAGAGAGAGAGAGAGATTCTATGAACAATTAACTGTAAAAAGAAGCACAACAAGAGGAGGAATTTGAATCAGTTGGAATTTTTAATTGAGAAAGAACTCGTCCATGCGGTCAGTTACATCAAAAAAGTGTAAGATGAGAGAGAGAGAGAGAGAAAAGGGGGGAGGTGGATTTATTTAATTTAATTCATACTGATATAATATTATAATTGCCGATGAGTCTCACAATTTCAAATAAATACAGATTACATCGACAGATGTAATGACAAAATTTTTATCTTGGAGGCCCCCTTTTCCCCATATTCTATCTCGTGTATTATTAAAATGACATAAAACATTTTTTTTCTGTGTTGAAAAGTCCCACTGCTACCAGCTATAGGGCATCCCATGTAAGTAGGTATGACATGTTGAACTTATTTTTTTAAATTAAAAAATGTTTTTTTTTCTATCAAAATTTAATTTTATTAGCCAACAGACAGAGAGAGGATTGTGTGACAGAATTATTTAGAAAATTAGTGTAATTTAAAAGGAAAGCGTGGCTGTGAGCAAAAGGCAAAAGTTAATTAATGGAATTAACCGAGATGATAATATTCTTACAATCTTTTGCCTCTAGCCTAGACGCGCAAAAATGTAATGTAACAAAGTAGACGAAAGAGAAAAAAAACATGAATGAAATCTGACCTTTTACGCATTTAACTACCTTTCAATAAACGGAGAGAGACCAACTTAAAAGAAAAGAGAGAGAGAGAGAGAGAGAGAGAGAAAAAAAACGTTACATCATCATCATCAATAATGCGCTTGAAATCAAAAGGAGTCGTTAAATAGTTAAATGGACCGTATAGTCTTATATAACAATTTTTTTTGTCTACAAGACAACAACAGTGTCATGCACAGTACTCTCAGTCCTTTTTTCTGTATTATGAGTCTCTGTACACACTAAATAATATAGTAATCGAGAGACAGAGAGAGAGAGAGAAATTGGTTGGAAGTAAGAGGATAATTATTATTTGAAGAAAGAGAAGAATTACGTGGTCACCGCCAGCAAAACTAAAGAGGACCGGTTTGATTGATGGATGACCAATCCATCAATTTGAATACAGATACTCCACTCACTTTGTACACTCTGTCTCTGTAGAATCCCCAAACCAATTCCAACACTTGAAAAAATTTACCTCTACAGATACTTTACAGATCAATTGCAAATATTTACTAAAATCAAATATCCACCATCCAAATAATATTCAGAATATTTATCAAAGACTCAAAAAAAATAGAGTGTCTTTCAATTTAATCAAAGTCTCCTTCCTTCAATTTTTTTCCCTCTCTTCCTCCTCCCGTCTTTCAGTCTCTAGCGGTACTGTTTTTATAATATCTGTAATCTGTACAGATAATGAAAAACAATAGGACAAAAAAATTGTGTTAGTCATTTCATTTACACATTTTTTAAGGGGGTGCCAATTTTCATAGACAAATACTCAAAAAGTTACACAAACTTTTTTTTTTCGTCTTGTCTTTTGACACTCCCTGACCCTTTGAAAATTTATTTAGTGGCTTGATTTTTGATTACACTTGTGATTTTTATTTATATAAAAACGAACTAAATTTACCACAATATTTAAGCTATCTGTATTTTTTTACAAAATAAAAAACCGTTTACTAGTTTGGGGTTTGAAAGTTTTTTTTTGAGGTTTAAGATGACAGTTGAGACTAAAAATATTTAGAGGAAAAATACTTTTTTTTTCATTTAAATAACTGATATTGGTTCAAAATCAGATATCTGTACAGAAGTACAGAGTACAGATGTACTCACATGTGGTGAGATGAAGGTGTTAAAATGTTGAGAGACAAAAGGAAGATTGACTACATAGAGAGTGTCAGTTAGTTAGTCATGTGTTACATGATATCAAAAATGGTTATAGACATTCAACCATTCCTCTGTTGTTCAATTGAAAGCCGCACAAAATCCCAAAAAAATAGACATGGGCCATGCGAGTCTCACCACTGGATGCAGTTAACTTCCAACCTGATTTTTTTTGCGTCTTCAAGCCACACTCTATAACATTATCCCCTTCTGTTATATTAACAAATACAGATACGTCAATATATATATATATATATATATATATAAAATGCAGACACAAGGTTCCGTATTCTCTTATTTGGGCATCAAGAAAATTATTGTCTTGGTCGTTCATCTGTATAATAAAAAAAAAGATGAAGAAAGAAATTATATGGCTAACAAGCTCCCCTCCATGAGTCATGTTCACACTCTCTACTGTAAATTGTCATGTAATAATCATAAAAGTAGCCTCTACATTTGGAGCAAATATTTTGGGGGCTTGAAAAAAATTGTATTATTATTATTATTCAAATGCTAATTTTCTTTAACCAAATTTCAAAATGCTTTCCATGAAATCCTCGCTTTTCTCTCTCTCTCTCTCTCTCTCTCTATTAGTTCATTCATGCAGAGCTCATGACTCTGGATGCTGTTTTTGTGTCGTCATTTATGTGTACAACTTTGTAAAAAAATATTTCGAGTTGTTTATTTTGGATATACACAATGAGGATGATTTTTTTTGGTGGTATTAGTACAGTTTTACATGTTACGTCAACGTTTTCATGTCTTCATTAACACGTTGGCTACCGGCAAGAATTTTAGGGGAGAGGAGAGTGTGAACTCCAGACTATTTTTTTGATTATTATCACACTCCCAAATGGAAGAAGAGAGAAGAATCTTCCTCCTTTTTCTTGTATAGCACGACTATATGAAAATGTTCTTAAAGTTTTAACGTGTCACATATTATTATTTTTTTAGTCATGTTTACAAAGAAAATTAGCTTCCCTTTTTTTTATTCAACTTCTCTCCCTCGGGTAAGACTCAACTGTTTTTCAAGACTCAATTTTTGCTACAATTTTTTTTTCTTCAATGGACTTTGTATAGACATGTAACTTTTTTTTTATACAGGAGAGATGAAATTTATGTGGGCTTGTTTAGCATTTCGTGAACGTGTTGAAATTGATGGACACAGGATATGGAGGATGGAGTAATGACAATATTTTTTTTACACAAATTTATTTTGACTGTTTTTTTTTTGAAAAAACTAACTTTAGCATTTTATAGTACTAAGGAGTAATAGGAAATAAATATTTCGTTTGGCACAAACTAGTAATTAAAATTAGTGTAATAAAAAAATAAATAAAGTAGAGTATAATATAAACAACTTTTTATAGATTTAATTTGACTGGTAGTTAAAATTGGAAATTTTATTGTGAATAATAAAAATCACAAGAGTGAATCCAATCTTTTATTTTTTGTAAACTTTCATGAAATTGAGGCTTTTTTCATTATAAAAATTTCAAGAATCTTTGTGTTTACTTTGTACTTATCTTTGCATGTAAACTTTATGATGGTTTACACTACTAATTTAATTGATTAATAAACTTGAGAGTTAACTGTGCACTGGTCTCTCAACTAATTTAATTTGATAGTATTTAACAATGTTCTACATTTAAAATTGTCTTTTTATTAATATTACATGTGTTTGTTACATAAAAAGAAATTTTATTTTATGGATGACGGATTCCATATCAAAGTTTAAAAAATCGGAAGGGAGAACGGAGTACAGGCGGTTTCATTGTGATAATTAATTTTTACTGAAAAGAGGATGCACAGAGCAGATGCTTCAACTAGCAAATATAATATAAAAAAACTTCTCAACAATGTAACAGGATTAGTTGAATATTACACTCAATGTGTGTGTGTGTGCACTCTACAAGATTTACTCGTCTGGTCGTACTGCCCTTGTTTACATTTGAGTCTCACAAGTTTATAAAAAAAGTTAATTATTGTGAACTTTATAAAGAAAGAAGACTTTTTTATCTTGTATAATTGTCTTTGTTTTATTTTTGTTATCTACATTCTACATAATCCATTCAGTCCCATATTTACTCCCTTGTGTACATAAATACGTACAAAAAAACAACATTTTATTGTTGATTATTATGTAATGTAGAAAAATCCAAGTATACATAATAAAATACTGCCTTTGGTCAACTAATTAAACACAATTACACAATAATTGTTCTATATAAATGTCCAGTTATGTTTGTATTTCAAAAAACAAGAAAAATTCCAGTTCTTTTTTCTATTTTTATTTAAATGTTCAATTAATGTTAAAATTTATGAAGGTATGTGTAGAGCAAAGTAGAGCAGAAAAATGTGAATTGTTAAATATTTTTTCAACTTAAATTTTCTACACTCATAATTAATCTGTATAAAAATAACTAGAGAATAAATGAGAATAAATTTAAAGTTTCTTTGGGATGGTCTTTCACAAATTTCTATTCTAATTAATAATTAAATATTAATAGACTTGAGTATAGTGTACATTGTACAAATGAGTGGATAGAAAGGAATGATTCTTGAAGAATCAAAACAATTTCAATTACATCTCTCTCTCTCTCTCTCTCTCTCTCTCTCTCTCTCTCTCTGTGAAATTACGGTCACCATGAGGAGTCTGAATGGAATGTCAATGGAGATTGTGTTTGAGGTGGATGGTAGTGAAAAGTTTTTTTAAAAAAAAATCAAAGGGGAAATAAATAAGACGCCAGTTAAGATGGAATCCAAGACCAAGACTAATGCTAATTCTAATTCTAACATGCAACACAACTCAGACAACAAGATAATACACACACATACACAAAAAGAGAGAGAGAGAGAGAGAGAGAGAGACAAGTGAAAGAGAGATGGAAAAGGAAGAGAACCAACAAGAAGATGAAGATGGAAACAAGACGAGAGACAGAGAAAAACTTTCTGATTAATCTTCTTCTCCTTCTCGCTCTTCACCTATTTGGGATTGAACGTGAATAATTTTGAATAAATTAAATAATTTATTTTTAATAAAATATTCTCCTTGTTAATTTTACTTTTCAATGCATAAACAAATACAAATACCTCAAAGAGAGAGAGAGACAAACTTTCTGCTTTTCTTCTCTCATCCATTGTAAATATATACAACTAAGTAGTATATATAGGACAGTATAATATTTTGCGGAATTTGCAATATTAAAAAAAAGTTTATAATCTTTGCAAAAGAATTTTATCCACTTTATTGCCAAAAATCTTGACTAGTTACAGTTGTACGAGTACATCTCTCCATCTCCACGTCCATACAGAGTGTAGAGTGTAGTGTACATATTAGTTAGACTACGGAACCATTTGAATTGGAAGCTGAAACTAGTCATTCAAATAAAAATCAGAAATGGTTGAGCTTTTTTTTCACTTGTCAATAATATTCACAACTTTAATATCACCCACCATCTTTATTTGTACATGTACAGGTACATGAATCCAATGCATTGCCTTACATGTAAAAAATTATAATTGGGAATTTCACAGACAGTAAAAAAAATATAGAGTCACGTAAAAAAAATTAACAACGGATCATGTAAATTGAGTGAAGATTAAAAAATAGTTTTTTTTATGATATTCCTAATCTTTAAATAGAATAGAATTGAAATGTACAATGTTGAATTAAAAAAATAGGGAGATGCAATTTGCAAAATCTGTATTCCTATGGACATGAGATGAGATGCATTTTTACTGGAAGATAAATATGAGTAGGGATGTACAGTGTGTGTGTGTGTGTTCAGAGTGTGAATGAATGAATGAAGAGAATTATGTGTAGAGGTAGACAGTGGAGGGTATAATAGTTTTAAATGTATATAAAAAACCCATTCTCTTTTACCTACAAAATGGAAGGGACATGAGAGTGTGTGTGAGTATGGCCCATCTACCTACTGTTACTATTGGTATGTTGTGGTATGTTAAGGTGCTTTGAAAACCGTTGTCTTTCTTCATCATGTGGAACCCACCTGCTTACCTTCCTCAGACTCAAAACGCACTCAACTCTTTTTCTTTTTACCTTTAGTATCAATCTTTCCCCCTCACAGCAAACTTCCTTTCCATCAACACAAATTTTCCACCACCAAACAGTTTCTCACAACACACCACCACTATATCCAAATAAACACGTTATAGTGATTGTGATTCTGTGCTTCCCCCAAAAATATATAGCAGTGAACAAAAAAATTAAGTTTAATACTGGAAATCAATATTTTTGTTTTTTTTTGGGATTTTGCCAAAAATATATTAATTTACGGTAAATCTTCTATTTTTATTTTTGGTTTAGTTTTTATTTATTTTTTTAAAAATTATTTTTGAAACGTCAAGAGTTGAAATTGTGTCGACCAAGAAATCGGAATTGTTTTTTTTTGTGTTTATTAGTTATTAAGTTAAGAGAGTACAGTACGTCTTGGAGTATTCTCAAAGAGCTCAAGCTCAACAAGTGTCAATTTTTCAGTGATTTTATTTTTTCAGTCAATTTTTTTTGACTCTGTGAAATTATTTATGGAATCTTGAGAGTTTGAAAAGTGTTTGTGTGCAAGTCAAGTCAAATTTTAAGTGGTCAAAATTGTGGTAAAAATTTATAATCCAGAAATTTGAGACAGTTAGAGAATGACAGGAGAAAAATCATTCGAGATGGAATTTTAAGCATGACACATTGGAAAAAACTGCTCAAAATTATTCTTTCCAGTTGATTATTTTTTTTTTAATAATTATGGAAGAACAAATTGATACAAAAATATTTATATCTTCTCCCAACACTCAAAACAATTTAAAGGATTTGTCTTAATCTCAATTTATCTTTTAATTGAAAAACTGAAATAAATAGTGAACGTCAATAACAAAAAAAAAGTCAAAAATAAAAAAAAATAGTGATTGGTTTATACCTGTAAAAATATTATTTTGTGCAATGAAGAGGAAATAGATCAAAAATAATTTCAAGGACAATTTTTCCTCCCTCTCATCTACGTGTATAAATCTTTTAAAAATAGAAATGTCTTTAAAGTTTGTCTCTCTCAAAATTAAAAGGATTGACAATAAATTATAATTATTGACTTTTACAAGGTTACAAATGCAACTTTAATTGTGATTCACCAGTGTGTGTGTCTGAAAAAACTTGCATTCAAAAAATGCATAACCAATTACAGTTTTTTTGGATTAGTTAAATTTACCATTAAAAAAAGTTGCGGGCATGTCACTCCCATTAATTAATAAAAAAAATTGTTAGAAATTCCAATAAGTTGATTCTGGCTCTCATAATATAAAAATAAAATGAGAAAAATAATTCTTGAGAGTCAAAAACTCCATCATAAGAGTTAGAGGAGGGGGGAGTTACATGTATAGAATTGTATTAGAAAAAAAGAAATAAGGCTGACAAAGTTGTTACCCACATAAAAATGAGAGAGAGAGAGACAACCCTTGGAAACTTCCGGAAATATTTTTTTTGTTCCCCTTTGAGTTTTAATAGACCTTAATTTGGTCCTTCCCTTCCTACTGCCACAGTTTAGATCCCATGTAATGTAGTTCAGACTATATATAATATTTAATAGGATTACATAGAAAAACTTTCGGGGTCCTTCCCGTATCTCCTGTTTAAAACTCCACACATACACCTCACCACAAAAGAGATTGGATAGAGGCAGGTAGACGAAATTTTCATGTAGAAAAGGAAAAGGATGATTAAGAAATATTTTTTGAGGGATACAAATAACAAGTAGTGTACATAAAGTGAACAGATGACCACCTTAGATTTTTGACAAAAGGGTTTTCTATATATAGTCCACACTATCAACCACACTTTATTTTGTGTCTAAGCCAGTCTAAGGGTACAAGTGGCAGGTTATTCTCTTTTTTTTATAAGGGAACAATCCTTTGAAAATATGTAGGAAAATGCCCCTTTTGACCTAATCACCTCAAAGAAGGTTCTTTGAAAATCACTTTCGATTCTTTCTAGGTCACATGAATTTTACAAGAAGCAAGTCTCTCTCTCTCTCTCTCTTTTGTAGCATCCGTGTGTCTATTGACTTTTATAAATTGTCGTTTCTATTACTCACCCCTCTCTCTCTCTCTCTCTTTGTGCTTCTGTATAACAAGAAATTTTCCTTTATAATATTTTTTGGTATATAATATTTCAAAAAAATAAAATTCTTTTCTACTTAAAAAACCCTTACTTTCATTTTATATTAAATTGAACATGTCTCAGTTCTCAAAAAAAATAATTACATAGCGAGAATAAGTTTGAAATTGAAATGAATTTAAATATTTTTTTTAAACACAATCTAAAGCTCTAAAAAAAGACTTGAGAGGAGTAATAAAAAATGAACAAAGTTTTTTTTTCAAGTTTAAGGTTCTTTCAAATTTAAGTGTATTAAAAATTGTATTTATATAAAAATTGTATTTAAAAAGAAAGGGAAAAACAAAAAAAAATTATTTTATTACATAAATCCAAGAAAATTGTCCATTTTTTTGAGGAGGAGAGGAGGAGGAGAGGAGGGGGAGAGAACATGTAGAACCGTTGGCTAGAAACTGAAAATAGATTCCACGCAAAATGAATAACAAGATGATGAGCCATTCTGTTAATAAAATACATATATACATATAAGTAGGAAGCTTCAAGCTCCGAAACGAGTGGCCAATAATTTCCGCTGAGTACACTGCATTAAATACTTACCCCTGACCGTCATCATTATTATTATGTGTACATGCACCCTTCCTGTGCTGATATTACAGGCCAGGAGCAGACGCCTTGAAAATTCCTCTCTCTCTCAAGATCTCTGTACAATTGTATTTTGTAGAAAAAAAACAAAAGAACAAGTTAAAAAAAAATGTTTATATTTATCAAATAAACTTTACTATCTGTACAAAAAAAATAATTTCCTTCCCCATCAAAAAAAAGTATTTTCCCCTTTAAAACCAAGTTAATGGAGAGACATGTGTAATCTATCTTTTTCCATGTTTCTTAATTTAACAACTTGTTCATCATTCCCTTTTTTCTTCTTGTACAGAAACAGAAAATGTTTTTTTTTTGGTGGAGGAGGAGTTTCTCGTTGAACATCTTTATATGGACTTTGATTTGATTTGGGTGAAAATGTACAAAAGAAATAAAAGCATTTGAGCTTGACATAACAGTATTATGAATTTTTACCTCTTGCTCATCTTATGTACAGTATAAACTGCATGGCGATAAGTACATAAACTGATAAGGAAGCATGTTTTTATTTATTTGAGCGTCAGCCCGTGTTAACTCCGTCTTGTGTGTGTGGCTGACTGTTCTGTCCTGTGTGTTGATATTATTGCAGATTCATCACTTTGCATTTTTGCAAGTGGGTGCAAATGCAATGTTAATGGACATTGAGAGAGAGAGAGAGAGAATTGCCTTGTGTAAAATTATGGCGTGCGTAAGCCATGTGTACATTTTAGTTGTACTCCTTTATTATATAATGTAGACGATGCGGGTCTCTGTAATAAAATCTAAGCGTATATATTACATTAGATATGCGTGTCCATAAGATGAAATGATGAATGATAATAAAAGTAACGGGCATAAGAAATAAAAAGCGTGTGGCCCCTCACTCACACACATATCATCATCAAACTAGTTTTTTTCCTTTTAATTTCCTAATTTTAAAATTTCACTACTCTTTTTAATTAACTTTAATTTTTAAATGTCTCTTTCTACAATTTGGTGACTCAAAGAAAGGGAAATTAATTGACTGCAAAAAAAAAATTTGACTTGACTTGACTTGAGCCGGAAATACTTTTTTTTATTTTAAAAAAATAAAAAGAACTTTGTATTCATCAAATATGAATAACAAGTTTTAAAAATAAATAGTGAATATTATTATATAACAAAAAAAAATTATGTAAAGTGAATGCTAATTGAATGCAATTTTTTTTTCTCCTCTCTATTTACAGGTGGTGGTACAGACAATAAATAAAGAGGGAAACGGGAATATATAAGAAAAAAACTTGCAAAGTTTCAAGGAGTTTCCCAAGTTTTTTTAAATATTATATAAAGCGGCCTGAAATAATGGCCAGAATTAAAGTGCAAAGATAATTTTGGGAAACACCCCAAAAAAATGAGCCAGAGGATTTAAAAAAAGTTTTAAAATATATTTTTTTTCTCTCTCTCTCTCTCTCTCTCTCTCTCTCTCCTTATGATTTTTTTCTTGAATGTTGGAGGAGGGAATTAGTGCGACATTAGAATAATTTTTGTGAAAAGAATTTTTGAAAATTCTACAACATACAGTGAAAAAAATATATATAGTGCAAATATATATATACACACATCTTCTTCCCCTCCTTGAATTTTCAAAAGACAAAAGAAATCTTTTTTTTTATTATTACTTGGAAAAAATGTTCAAAATGAGAATGAAGTGGCTTACACAGCGTCAGACTCGTCATTGCCTTGATGGGTTTTTACTTGGAGTCGTAGTTTCCTCACTTATTCTTCTTACTTGCTCACAATCACATGCGGATCCCGCTAATAAAGGTAAGACTATTTTTTTCAATTATTTTCTCATCAGCATTGAAATCCACCTCATACGAGTATCCATGATGGAGTATGAATTGCACCACAAAAAGAATAATTTCCTCTATCTGTAAAATACATTTTTGACAGAAAATAGGATATGAATAAGAGTTGTCAGTATAATCATGTTCAATTTTACGAGCAATTGAAGTTTTTTTGAGTATGAATGAATTGACATGATTTCTTTTTTCACACCATTTTCAATTTTCAATTCCCTTGAGTCTTCTCTACAGTTAAAAAAAATATTTTTTGACTATTGAAAATCGATTAGGTTTGTTTTTGAACAGATATAAAAGATTTTTTTTAAAATGTGGATGATGGTAGTTATACTAGGAAGGTAGAGTGAGATATTAAATGATATGCAAAAATAATAATAATAAAAAAGAAAAGTGTTCAATAAGGTAGGTAACCTAATTGAAAAGGGTAAAGTGTTGTTGTGACTTCAAGAGAGTCTAGATCAACCAGTTTCACTGGCGCAGGTGCCTAATGGGGCAATTTTTGCATTGCATGTGTAGTCTCTGAAATACCTTTATGAATCTATGAGTATACAATTGTATATTATTATATAGCCTATATTTTATACATGTGGAGAGAGAGAGAGAGATGAACCGTCTTAATAGATAAGATAAATGATAAACTTTTCATTTTGTTTGACTCCTCTTGTTCCCATATTATTCTTGTATTAAGGATAAGGATATACCATACCTGTAGTACAAGAATATGAGTATGCTTGTTGCATTTCTTATGCACAATTCAAAATTCAAGGGATCTCTCTCCTCTTCTCTCCTTCATCATTAGATCAAACGACAAAATTGTAATTTGCATGCCGTTTGAGATGTGCGTCAGAAATCCAGTGAAATGAATCGAAATGAGAATTCGACACACTTGCATAAATTTTGCGACTTGTCGTCTCTCTCTCTCTCTCTTCTACTTTAACTCTTACTCTGTATTGTGTACACTGTCCATGCCAAAATGAAAGAGAAACACATTTTTTTTCTCTATCTGTATACAGAAAACTTTATAATGTCTACTTATCTTACTTTTGCTTCTATGTATCTGTACAACACAACAACCAACAACTGCTCCTTGTTTTTTCTTGTTGAGGTTGAAGCCAAAAAGACAAATAAGAATGTTTATAGATGTATAGGTCAGAATGTATTACAATCTTAATTGTACTCGTTATTCCTTATGTACATTACAAGGAGGAACTCTTTGTATGTTGTAGGATGCAAGAGAGAGGAATTTACTTTTGCTCTCATACAAATTGACTATTTTGCCATTTTCATTTTGTATAGAGTCCGACCCCATAATTGTATTATTATAACATTTATTACTTTGTGATCCAAATATAAATAAGGTCTGTTCATTTCTGTATTGCATCCCCCTTCTAGTCTACAATTTTATTTTTTTTGGCACGTGCTCAATAACAATCGGGAAAAGGGTTCAATTTTTTAATTTTGCACCATACCATGTCACTACAAATACTCTGCCCACCCAAAAAAGGCCATCAAACTTATTATGACAAAATTACAACCTACAATAGAAGTACATTGTAACAATTTTTATGTTGGTGACCAACTGACAAAGAATACTTTTTTTTGTTGAGTAATTTTTTTGTTACCGTTTTTAAAGGTGTACGATTTTTTTTTAAATATTTAGAGTAGTCGTAACAAGGTCTACGAATATGGTCTCAAGTATTATTAAATCTAGAGTAATTTTTTCCATTAAAAATAAATTTTTCTCCTCAATATTGAGTACCTTGAGGGTCATCTAGATTATTCAAAAAAAAAAATTTGTTTTAGTAATATTTCCCTAAATTTTAAATGTAGGTCAAATGAATTTATAGTGCCATTTAAATTTAAATTTTAATAATAAGACATTCCATTCAATTGAGTAATACTCATTTTATACTTTAATAAAATATCCCCCAAAAAATTCTTCACAAGGTAAATAGAATTTCTCTTTTATTTTATGTAGTACAAAAAAGTAAACAATAATTTTTCACTCAATTCATCTAATTCCCCCCATCAGCAATGAAAATGGAAATAATGATTACAAAACACTTTTGACTATTTTATTCAAATTGACCACCTCTTTAAACCATATTAAATATTATTGTGGCGCAAAGTGGCTTATGAGAGAGAGATGAAAAACAACAAAATTTGTAATGTCATTATACGACTCCATATGTTTTGTCTTGTGTCTTGGCTCCTTTACATTTTTTGCCATTGCGGAAGAGATTAGAGATGTAAAATGTCGTCTTGAGAGAGAGAGAGAGGGGGGGGATTTCACTGTACTTGATGTCCTTTTTGATGGAATCCTGTCGTCCACGAGTCACACAAAAATGAATGACCGGCATGGCGACAAACTAATAGGGCTTTTTGCCAAAACAGTTTTCATTTTCTTGTTCTTTATTCTATTATCCCATGTATCCATAATATTGTCATTTCACTTTGAAGTGAATCAAGCCAAACACAAATCACAAGGAAAGTTTAAAGTTTTACATGAACAACAATTTACCCATACTCATCTTACTATCCATTCCTCAAGATTGGAGATTGGGGAGGAGGAGGAGGGGGGATGCATACTCTTGGTAAAAAGATTGTGTATGCTGAACGAATTTCAACAGAACGTTAAAACGTACAATTTTATGTCATGATGAGGCTAACGCTCATGATGAAGAGACAAGGTAGAAAAATATGTAAAATAGTTTGTTGATTACAACACATGTGAGATTGCAAGTATCAAGTTAAAATGTGTATACAGATACACCACACACATTACATTACTCAGAGAGAGAGAGAGATTGTTGTTCACATGTTAAAATAAAAATTACAAAGAGCGGCAAAAACTATCATAGTAAAATAAAATGATCAACACAATTCCTTTTTTTTCAACGAATTAGTTTCTGTCCAAATTTTTTCAACTTTTTTTTGGAAAAAAAACAACAAGAAAACAATCCAGTGGCTCATCCATTTTTTGTTAGTTAGTCTCGTAGTTAGTAGATTTTTGTTATGTGTACAGACAGACAGTCGTTGACGGAATATCTTGTTACTTTTTACAGTAAGTAGTGACTATAAGTAGCCATTACTCTACATAATGGTAAAGTGGATGGTGTTGGTAAGAAATGTATCTTGTAATTTTTTTTGTCTTGATCATATTATCCCATACTAGTACACGAGTGTCTGTACTAGTGTACGAGTACACATAGCCGCTGGTTGGCTTGACCAACAAGTTTTTTTTATTTTCTTGACTCATTCACAGAGAAATAATAACATGGTTAATAGACGGATCAAAAAATGAAATAATATTACTCTTTTTTTGGGGATCTCACTTCTCCTCAATCTTGGCCACATTATTATTGAGTCTCGTGGGGGCTTGAGAAGATATTCAGTTGATAAATAGTTCAAATACATAAACTATTTGTACATATTTTAGAGATATAAAAATTACATTGAAATCTTTGACTTTTTCATTTTTTTGTTTTTGTTCGTGTTTCACACTCACATACTTAACCTATTCGTATCTGTGTATGTTAGTAGTGATTCATGGTTCTTTGTTTATTATTTATTTTTTCATATAAAATATTTCTCTCTCAACTACAGATAGTCTACTCCATATTTACAATACAATAGACTACCTGTATAAAACAAGTAGTCGGGCCAAATACAATCAGAGAATCCTTGCTTCATCAAAAATAATATAAAAATCTAACTCTCTCTCTACACACATTTGAGTCACGTATGGAGCTTTCACTTGTTTCATTATTTCTGGACCGTTTCTCAACTTCTAGCGTGTGTACTTGAGGAGAGAGAGAGAGGGTTCAACTATCATGTGAAAGAATTCTACAATTTGGGTTTTTTTCTATTATACAACACGCTGTATAATAACGAGGAAAAATATTTTCCATGATTGTTCTCTCTCTCTCTCCACATTTAATTTTTCTTGACCAGTCAGAGTGAGGAAGACAAGTCAGACAGAACAATTTTGGTAATATTATGATACTCTGTAGAATGTACAAAAAAAAGACAAATGAGTCAAAAAATTCTAGTCAGAATTTTTTGGTCTGCTCCTCAAGCATTCAAAAAGATGAGGAGTTTAGGCCAAATTTAATATTCCATGCCGATGACTGAGACGTGCTCCTCTTCTTTTTGTGAAAAAAAATAACCAAAAGAGAGAGAGAGAGAGAGTAAAATGAAGCGTCCACATGTGTGAGACTATCTGTGTATTATTTTGATGAACATTAATAGTAATGCTAATCATCCTCTTTACATTCTTCCCGCTGGTTCTCCCTCCATCAGTCTCTCTCTCGTGTAATGTAATGATGAATCCTCAAAGAAAAAAAACATTTTTTACGCTTCATCTCTGGACGAGTACTGACTGATATGTATGTGCCTGTGTAGTTGAATAAACAGTTAATTTACAAGATTTTCCGTTTTCTTGACTTGATCATCAACAAGACAAAAAAGAAGAAGTTTCAAACAATAAAAAAAATATGGACACGTCCTTGCTCGTTATACTGACAATGTGAGTACGTCCATCTCCATTTCATGAATTTTGCTTATCCTTCACCAATACAGATTATCATGAAAAAAGAAGGAGAGTGACAAAAGAGTTAATTAAATTAAATCGTTTTTTTCTGCGTAGTTCGTCTTTCTTACAAAATAAAAGATTTGAAAAGAAAAACAAAATAAAAGAGGGAGAACATTTATAGGAGGTAATAAAAAGAAAAAAGAAAAGTTTTCCAAGCTAAAGTTAAATCAAGAAAATAAATATATTAAAAAAATATTATAGAATCCTAATGATGAGTAACGTGTTAAAGTAACCTGATCTCGTTGAATCTGTACAGAGTTTGGGTTGGTCAAATGAAGCCGTTAAAAAAATGAGAGACAACATTAAACTTCTCTTTGGGTATACAGATACTAATATATTAAAATATATAAAAAAAAAAGAATTTCTTTGTACATCTTCTAAGGAGACTCTAACGAGTCACAAAGATTTCAAACATGAGATACTACAATGCAAAGTGTAGGCAATAAGTCAGAACAACATTTTGTGAACTCTCTCTCTAAAATGTTGTAGAGTGTAGACAAGTAAAAATTTTTACAACTTATTTCACACTCCCGGCTAAATCATTCCAATCCCGTCCAGCCGGCTTATTTTGCTTCCAGTTACGACAGAAAAAAATATATATAAATTTTAAGGGGTCACTCCTGTCGTTCTTGAGATTGTGTGTTGTGTCCAAGTGTAACTGTGCTCTCTGACTCAATTCCTGTCTCATTCTCATTATGATGCATATGCATGAAATTTAGTTTAGTATTTTAGAGGACCCCAATCACCCTCAAAATTCTTTTGACATGACATAGAGAATAATGTTTACACATTGAGTGTAGTCATTCTTGTATTTTTATATTGGTAGAGAGAGAGAGAGATCTTCTTATTATACATAAAAAAATTACAACATGAAGATGAGTTTGGCGAGTAAAGAGAGGATCCTAAAAATGTAAATTTTTGCTTATATTATTTTTACTCTGTCTCTACTATAAGCCATGTACGTATAAGTTTAGAAGGAGGAGGAGAATGAGGTACATGAGATTTCTTGTATGCAAAATAATGGTAAACCTATTCAGAAGTCTCCCCCTCCCCCTTCTCTCTCTCTCAGTCTGTCTGTGTCAGTTCAATTGAAAATTGAAGGAAAGGCATCTCTCTTATTCTATATAATTCCAAAGTCTGATTACTTGAGCATAATAAACCCATTGGCATGACATTATTGTGGTGAAACAGTTAAGTCCGTATATATTATTTTTTACTATTTACATATTTCATTACCATTTTCCACCTGTATCCTATATTACAGTCTCTGAGCTCATCTCACTTTTTTCTCACTAATAATAATCAGTAAAGTTATGGAGGTCTCCCCCTCCTTTTAAATCCTTTACTATCTCAACAATTTTTTTTTCTCTCTCTCTCTACAGGAAACCTTTAAACTTGTAGAGCATTAGAGTTTTAGTTCCTCGAGCTTTTTTCATGATTTTTTCTTGACGTCCCTTTTCTACAGGCAAACCCGGTAACTGACGAACTCCTCTGCATATCCATATCAAATCCAAAGTTAAATCCCACACTCAAATTAAAATCTCCTCTCCCTTTAAAAAAATTCTTTGGCTCTTGCTCTTCCTCTTGTGTGTAAGCATTCATTGATCTCAAATAATTGTTTCAAGCCTGGAAACAATATTTTATAATAATATTATGTAACTATACATGGACAACGTTTACTTTTTTATCCTTATGTATATTATATTTTTATTATCATGAGGAACTTTGCCCGTGACCATTAGGAGGCATCAAAAAAATTTGTTTTTGAAGTGTGATGACTCCATTTTATTTTAATATTGAGTTTACATGCCATGAAAGAATTCTTACAAGATGAATATTATTTTTGAGTACTTATAAAATTTTAAATTGTATAAAATAATAATCATCGACCATTTTACATTGAGGAAGTGAGAAAGCTATTGATGCAAAATATTTTTGTGTATATTTAAAATAATGAATTCAAAAAAAACGGAACAATTTCAACAACATTTTACATAATGTAAACTCTACATTTAGTAAATGTCCAAAAGGAAATGAAAGAAAAGGGTAGACAGGACAAGAATGACTATTGAACATTGTTTTATTTTTCTACTCGTTCACAATTCCTTACACACACCACTAACGGTTTTTTCCCCTCTTTTTTTTCCTTGGCTTAAATGTACAAGAGTTAAACTAAAAATGAAGAATCTTTTATCTAATAGCAATTCTGCCAATTGTTCATGGGAAAATCATTTGTACAAGATAAAAAGAAGGACAAGACGATGTATAAAATATATATATATAGACAAATAAATGAAAACAAAGAGTTTATCTGATGAGATCAAATGAAATAATTATTAGTAACAAATGAATGAGATGAAACTTTCAAGTACTCTCTCATATTCAAATTCAGATAACATCCACAATCCACATACAAATACACCTGTACCTACAGCCACAACAAAAAAACATGACTTAGGATTGAGAGTCTCATTTATTTTCCAGTGTCTCTTCTTAAACTAATTTTTGCTACTCAGTTTGGAATTAAAATTTTTTTTTTGTGACTGACATAGTTTTAAAAAAAATTGTATGCAGCTACAGTTAACTTTAACAGAGAGTCCGTACAAAATTTTTTCTGTGTTACAATTTATTCTCAACTATAGGTTACACAGTCTAATATATATATATATATATTAGTGAAGCATAATGTGTGTGGGTAGGAAGTCTATGTCGAGACTTGTTTCTTATTTATTATTTTGTGTTTCTCTCTCTCTCTCTCTTGGGAATTAGAATCAGGATGATTATAATCTTGGAATATTGCATATACCATACTGTGTGTATGTATGTAATGATATAAAAGAGTCGTGTTGGCATTGTCACTATGACCATTAAAGGCTTAGACTAATAAGTTGATATAACAATTACATTTTTGTGATTCGTAGTAGTAGTCTCATTCATTGTAAAAGAAATATAATAATAATATACACAAGAAGAAGTCTTACTGAACTCAATCCGTCATTCATAAATACAGATGATCCAATCTAATTCTCTGATAAATCTTGTCCAAAAAGAGATTGAGCATTGTGAAATCTTTTTTTTGCGCTCGCGTGAGTCTCAAAAAAAATAAAGATTCACGAATGAGCATTGTCACTAGAAAACTAATGGGGATTGGGGAGTGATGATGGGAAGTTGGAATCAAAATGATATTTTTATTATTATATATATATGCAGTACAGTCGTCATTCTTTTCTTGAAATCATCAAAGAGAATTTGATGCGGTACTACTATCACACTGTCTATCTGTGTCTGTAGTAAGTCTAGGATATCAGATTTGTTTTTTTGTCTTCTTCCGGAATCCAATTTGAATGTTACGAGTCCACTCTCGACAATAGATAAAACTAATGGTCGGTAATATCTAATAAACAAGCTTAATAATAAGGTACAGTCTATATCTTCATACTTACCTGTATAAAGATGTACATGTACAATGAAATAAATTAGTACGAGTAGACTAGAGCAAAAATTATTATGTAATTTAAATTATATACCTCAGTCTCAGCCTCACAGACAAAAAAAATATATTTATTAGATTCGGTGAGAATTAGGTCCTTTTTACTTGATTAGAAATCAGGGCAACAGAATGAGAAGACAATATATGATATATAGAAGATATACATTATAAAAAAAATAAACGGAGTAATAATTACGATTACGTGCTCCAAACCTTTCAAACCTACTAATTATCGTTAGTAGTACATGACAGATTCACAAAAATTCGTAATCATCTTTATCCAATGTACAATAGTCCGTGACAGTATGATAATGGGTAGTAGTGGTAGTAGTGGTGGTTCATGATGAAGAAGGACACAAAACTTTTTTTTTTGTTTTTGGTCACTTCTTGTCTATTCCTCCTCCTCTTTGACTTCGTCTCTGAATAAAAGGAACGACATACCTAACTGTTTTTATTTCCGTATGGAAGCTAAAGTACAACTTTCATGGAGTCAGTTAGTAATTATAATGATGACTAAATATTGGTACAGTTTCTCACTTGCATTTATCAATTCTTGGTATTGTACAGAGAGAGAGAGAGAGAGATAAAAATTCCTTGTTCACTTTAATGCACTTTTTTTCATGAATAAATGTGAACTGGAAAGAAACTTTTCGCAGTGTATTTTATTCTTCAAACTATATCATTTAGTTTGTATACTATAATTAACTATAATTATACAGAATATTGTTGAGGCTATTTTTTTGTCTGATTCTTTTTTTTCTCTCTCTCTCTCTCTCTCTCTTGTACTTACCGTCATACCACTGCACTATCAATAAGAATAAAGACGGATAGTGCTGACGGTTTTTTGATGATTATTATTGTTAGTTGTAACAAACCACTAGGGAACTAACAGTGCATTTTGTTTAAAAAGTGAATTTTTTTTATATTCCAGATGTATAAAAATTCACTCAGCCATCCCGTTCATCATTTGACAATAACTTGTTATTACGTAGTACCTAAAGATATATATATGTAGTAGAATAATATGTTTGAAAAAAAGAGAGATATTTTTATCGACGGTAGTCTTGCATGGAAGTGGTAAAAAAATGAAATTTCTATTTGAAGGGACATGAGTTATAAGTAATCATTTAAAAAAAAGTTGGATCCGCTGCGCTGCATAACGGAAATGTTTAATTTGAAAAGTAATATTAGATATATTTATGTACATATGTATTTTATATAGATTCCTCTTCAGTGAACCATGTAGAAAGTAAATGATTAGTTATCGATAAAAATTGAAAAAGTTTATTTCCGTTAAAACTTGAAATTTAGCATTCTGTGTGGAGGTAAGGGATCTTTACATCTATAGATATAACATTTGGAGACATGGTCTCTCCTTTTACCGAATAGGAGTAAAAGATGATGACGACGAGCATATGAGAGAAAAACAATTTCGATTGAATGACAGACAACTATAACGGCAAGTCATTCGTTCCGGTTCAAAATCAAATAAACATATATCATCATCATAATAATGTACTGTCGGTGTGTGTATGACTCTATGTGAGATCCTTTGGTAAAAAGGTGGACGTGATGTAATAAACGCATCACCAGAGACATGGAAATGTTTTTTTTATATTGTCATTTTTCCATATAAAACCATATTCTCTGTAACATTTGAGTCTGTCAGCAAGAGAGAGAGATAATAAAACTAAGACTATGAAGCAGCAAGCAGGACTAATAGGCTTGTCTGTAATCATCGATCATGCTGAAAGTTGAAGTTGGGATTTTTTTCTCTCTCTCAAGTAATATTAAATGAAAATAAAAGCTCATCTCTTCAACTATTCATTTATACATATTAACTGACATTCAAATTAAATTTTTTATTTAAAAAAATAAACGAGTATCACCTTTGCCCGTCTTTTCAAACTTGAAGGGTTTTTTAAACGTCAAACATTTTGAGGGATTTTTTTTTGTAATATTTGTAACTTACCTACTAGGCAGGTAGACTAGCTCGTGTAATGTAAGGGAGCTCTTCAAAAGTCACTTGTTTTTAATATTTACTAACTGTATATAAACATTTTAATTGTGTAGGATCAAACTAGACAAAGATATTTCATAAATTTTACAGTTGACAAGTTAACAAACTACAGAAAGGAGGAGAAAGGCAAAATTTTTTTTTCAACATGATGATGAACAATTTTACTAAAAAAACATGACTACAAACAAGTACATACATAAAGAGAGAGAGAGAGAGAGAAAGAAATCTAATGTTTCAATTACCTTCAACTTTGTCTAGGGTCAAGTAAATATTATACACCTGATTGTAAAAAGATATCCACACAAAAAAAAATAATTTCACATTCTTGAATGTCACATAATGAAATGTTTGACCTGGACAAAATAACAGGTTTCAATCTTTTTTTTCTTATATCTACAAATATTTACGCACTAATGATATTCAACGTCAACATTGAAAAAATCTCATCTTGTACTCGTATTACAAACCTCTGTCTCTCTCGTTTAAATATTCTTTTGACATTTGAGAGATGGAAAGTTCAAATTTAACTTATTTATTTTTGTTAATTTGTAATTTATATCCCTCATTTACCTTAACTACCTTAAGAGGAGTTAAGAGAGAGAGAGAGTATTGACGGTTTTAACAAACAAAATATAAATCTTGATTGTTGACCAGCCACGGCTTTTTGTCTTTTTCATCTTTTTTTGTGGATGCTTTGTTACTATTGAAAAATAATTTTTTATGTCATCCTCCTCCTCCCATAGACAAATGAACAGAGGCTAAGTTATGTTTAACAATTTATTTGTACATGTTGACTTGACTAGTAAACTTTTTTCTTAATGATACAAGAGCAAAAAGATTACATGACCAATTCTTTTTTGGCTCTTTCTGAAGAACAAACAAGAGAGTCTTGTTTTTTAAAAGGTTTAAAACTAAAACTACAGACTTTGTGTGATCTGTACAAGTACAACAGCTGCAAAGTTAACTAGTAGACCATAGCCATGGAATTTCCTTATTTCATCCAATTATTATTATACTTTTCTTTCTAACTTTGAGCACCTTCAAGACTTGCCTACTACCTGTAGTGGAGTATCTGTAGTCTGTACATACAGAACGAATTGGTCTCAAAGTATCAAATGTCTAGGACGCTGGTTGCTCACATGATAATTGAATAGAGAAAAAGAACTGCTGCTGACTCCTCCAAGTGAAAATGAAACATGACCAAGAAATACAATGGGAAGATGTTCTTCTCCCACTTTATTATTTTTTTAAAGAAGACCATTTGATGATTAGTATGTATTTAACGTTCTCTTTTTTAAAAGAAAAATAAAATTTCTTTTGAAAAGACTCAAACTGAGTTAGAAGACTATAGAAAAATTGCAATATTGATACAATATTAGTTCAAACTATTTTTCTCTCTCTCTCTCTGTCTTTTGTTGTGAGACCAAGGGATTTAATGCAAGTCGTGAGGTTTTAGCCGAGCCAAACTCATCAGGGGCACCCATGACCATTCATAATGCAAAACAGCATGGAGACTAGTAATAATAGTAAATAATGTCGTTTGGTGTTAAGAGAAAAAGTTTTTTTTTGTGTTGTATCTGTATTGAAACTAATCATCTCACTAATATTCATCAAAAACTTCAAAGGGATACCCTTGGCAAACAATTGGGCACATTGTTCAGAATTCATAATTATTTAGCATGTACTCTCGTCAGTTAACCAAACAAAAGACAGAAAAGTGGAAGAGGTGGAAATCATTATGGGTAAAATATCCAGTTTTCTTCTTCTTCTCTAATATCATTATATTGTTTATTAACGAGGATGAGAGATTCATTGAATAAAAGATGATAAATAAAGTCATCTATAACTTATTTTTTGTTATTGAATTAAATTAGAGAAAAAAAAGAATATTTTATCTTACAAAGTCTCAATTTATGGATGATGAGTAATTCCCTCTCAATATAATATAATTATTAATATTCTTTGATCATAAAAACTTGTAATGAACTCTTCATTTTTTGCAAAAGAAGAAGATGCGCAACAAGATGAGAAACTATCAGGATTTTCTTGTTTCTAAATGTACAAAAGAATTAGTTTTTTTATAATAAAACTTTCCAATATTTTCAATAACATTGATGTAAATTGAGTATCCCCCTCTCTTTATATAAATATTACCGGTATATTTTACAATTAAAATCTTTCTATAGAGCTACAATTTGTTTTTAATATATGTAGAGATGAGAGACAGGAGTTGATTAGAAATTTATTCTAAAAGTGTAGTAAAACCAAAACAAAACATTATTTTAGTTGAAAATGAGACACTAATAAAGTAGGACTTGAATAATAATAAATTTAAATAAAATAAAAACTTGACTAGAATTTTACTTTGTTTTTTTTCTTCTAAAAGTAAAAGTTTACTCCCAAAAAATATTAAATTTCAATTTCATGGTCACACAAGGTTAATTACAATTTGAGGATTAAATATATGTACCTGAATTAACATTATGAAGAAAAAAACAAAACAAAAAAGATGGGGGACATTGATAAATGGGCTTCATCAAGAAATAAATTGATGAGACTTGTAAGATTTTAATCTGATGGTTAAATATGAGACTAACGGAGGAAAATTTTTAAATTATGATGATGAATGAGTTTAAATTAGGCTGACGGTGAATTAAATTAGCATATGAGTTTACAATATGTGACAGTATGTCATGGAGTACAACAATACAGAGGAGAGGGCTAGATCAAAAGGGGTCAACTGTTGTCAACTGAGTTCTCATACAAAAGGGAAATATTATATTTAGTTTTGTCAAATGTAAGCCATATCCTGTCCATTCCCTATGGCTTTTGCCCCTTTTTTTTCTTTGGCATCCCTTTGCATTTCATACAATTTTGCTCTCAGCAAAAAGGATTTGGGTCTTATCCTCCATCATCATTGTTTGGTCAGAATGTGTACACTGACAGTTTAACAGGAGAAGAGTTGAGAGTTGGCTTGGGACATTACTGTTATTTTTCTGGCCACTTGAATTTCCTTTCAATAAAATATCAAGACAAACTCACTCATATATTATCAAATAAATTCAACTTACTTACTACTGGGGACCATTGTTGTTTGTTTCTATTTATTGAAGGCATTATATCATTGCCTCCATTTTTACTGGGCGTTTCCCCGGAACCCTCTCTCTCTCTCTTGTAGACGGTCGTCTCATGTCATATTATATTATGTACTTTTGTAATTATTATACACACACAAATCTTAAATTTGACATTGCACTCAACTCCTTGTCAACAATATTTCCTTCTCTGTCTTATATCATGCATATAATATGCAAAACCAACTCTACTTGTTGTCAACTTTGACTCATAATCATAACTTATTCCTTTTTTATAACGGAAAAAATGTACTTGTCTTGCAGACACTGTCTCCAAAAAATAAATTACCTTTAAATTAAATTTTCTATAGAGAATTGACACATTTTTCGATAGACGACAAGTGTTTGTAACAATGCAAAAATTTTTTGCATTGTTGTTCCAGATCAAGAAAGCTAAAGGTGAAATAGTCCCTTTTCAATATTCATATATTTTTTTGCAATATTTTTAGCAAAAACAATTTAAATATTTTGTCTTTTATTTTATATTGCAATTTTAATTAAAATCTTGTAAAAAAAATTGGGATGATTTATATTACATTGTTACCATTTTATATGGGAGCAACTGAAAAAAAGGGTACAGTCAACTGGGTTGAAATTAGTAAATTTGAGAAAGAAGGGGAGGAGGAATAAGAAGAGATTCGAAAATTGTCCTTTCTTCAAAAAAATGAGACCCATAAACTAAAGGATGCACAAAGTTACTCACGAATTGTTCATCATTAATGTATCAAGTGGCTGGGTTAAAAGAATAATGGAATTGTTGAGAAGAAGAAGAAACCATTTCCTTATTTTTCTTACCATTTGCCATTGTTGGTGGTTCCACTTGTCTTCATGCTTTTTCTATCTGTGTACTTACTACCAGACTTTAAAAATTTATATAACTTTTTTTCCTCTCTCTCTCTCTAATATATAATACTGGCTCACAGCACACTCATCATCAACACCACACAGGGAGAGAGAACCAGTACCAGTAAAAAAAGATGAGAGTTAAAAAGTTTACTAATGCTAAAAAGGACAAAGACTTGGACATTATGTACAAACTATGAACAGTAGACGACAACTCTGAGATAGTCCCCACAAATATTATTTCCTATATAAACAACTTGTCTCTACTATACTTTTTTTTGCAAATCTCAACGCACTTTTCATGAGTGCGTTACTTTTTTTATTTACGACTGTGGTATATCTCTAGTTCCCTAAAAAAATTAAATTAACTATGTAACAAAATTATATACAAGTATCTTAGACATTTATTCCTCTTACTTTTCATAATTTTCAGAACAAATCTTTTCTATGAAAATGATCCTCTTTTCATTTTCGTAATAATCTTTTTTAAAAAAAACTCAGCTGGATAGCTTGAGAGTTGTTTCAACTCAAAACTTCAAACTTGGCAAAAAATTTTAGAAGGGATGAGGATGAGGATATACTATGAGATTTGTAGAGTCAAAAAATTGACGAATTTCTCATCCTCGCATTTGTCATCTCGAAATCTCACTGTCATAACAGAAGATTTTTAAGTTTTTCTAGGAAAAAAAAATTCCCCAGATGGCCCGTTAATGTCAACCATGTTGATAATGATTGTAGAGAGTCTGGACTTGTAAAAAAAGTACAAGAGACACAACACAACAACAGCATTCAATTTTTACCTCAAGTTAAAAAAAACAAGATGGTCATAAAAACATGACAGAAATAATATTATAGGGAAGATTATATGCAGATGGTATAAAAAATGTAATACCAATACTCCTATCTCAAATACAATTTTTGAACACATATGAGGACTGTAGTAGAGACAATGTGTCGAGAAAAAATCTCAAGCTCACGTTTGATCCTTATCGGTTCTGTGGTTCTGGTTTAGTGCTGGTCTTCTTCATCTTTTTTTTCAAGAAGAACTGTAACTACAGTATCTGTAATATGACTAAATATTAAAAATGTTTTTTTATATATATTTTACTTTTATCTCGTAATTTCCCTTTACTCTCTCTAGAAGCTTTTGCGAAGGCAATAATTTCTCATATGATTTTTCACCAACGAAAAAAATCTTTTTTGAACAAAAAGAAATAACGGAATTTACATCGTAGCAGTGTGACTCTCATTTATTTATCTCTATTCATGGAGAGTCCCATTCTTTTTCCCAGAAAAATAAAGAGGAACCCCCACAAGCTTAAAATTGTACACAAATTCTCTCAAATATCCTCAATTTTTTGCAAACATCATCCCCTTTATATCTCTACTTGCCATAATTTAGACTTATGTTTATTTTGCAAAAAATCAAGTTCCATATTCCTCAAAAAAAAAACACAAGGAGACATTGAAAATCCTAAAATATACAATGGAATGTTCATTCTACTCCATTGTCATAATAAATATAATCAAAAGATTAAAATCAAAATATATTTCAAACCTCAAGACATACCTGTAATTAAGGTTAAAAAAACAGTAGTTTTTTTAACTTAATTTTTTATTGTATAAAATGTATCATTTGAAAAATACATCAAAACAGATAAATCTCCTTGGGCTTGAATAAGTTTTTTTTTGCAAAAAAGTATTATTTTTGGGAAGCTAAACTTACAGTGAATATTTATCTGTAATATCTCCTTTTTTGCAATAAAACATAAATCATATTTTATACAATTTAACTGACTTTCATTATCAAAAAAAATCAATAAGACTTGCCCACAGGCCACAGACACAGTAGAGAGTGTGGGTAGACATGATGGTAAATAGTTGGAATTTTATTGAAAGTCATAAAAATTGAGATTTGCTGTCACTGATAAAAATCTCAAAGTAATAAGGAATGGTAAGGAGAATACTAATTAAATTATAAATCAGTAAAAAATGAATACATATTTGATTTCAAATAATAAAGAATCATCATTATGATTATGACTAAGGTCAGTCTCTCTCTCTCCCTTGTTTTCTTTCCTATTACATAAAAATGATGATATCGGATGTTAAAGATAGGACTTTAATTGGATATGAATTTGTGTAGGATTCCTCGTCTCACAAAAGAAGAAGGAAAAGATAGCCAAAGATATATTTTATAATAATAATAATATGTGAAAAAATGAGGAAGCAAAAAAGAACATCTCTGCCCTGTAATTAATTAGCTCACAAAGTACTGACTCAGATACTTTCTAATCAAGGCAGTCAATCAAATCATTTACCAGTTCCCTGAACATCATTTCAGTTAGAATAATATCATATCATAGTCATAGAGACGCTTTTGCCTTGTATAGAAACCTGTAGCCGTATTAAAAGAGGGGGAGAATGTTGTAGAAGGGGGATAGAAATTATAATATTCCTTACAATTTATGACGACTTGGATGCGTAAAGTATAAACTCAAAAACTGGTCAATTTCCCCCTGGTTTGGTCATTTCTTGTATTTTCTCTTGTACTTAAATGAGTTTCAAACAAGAGAGAGAGAGAGACTTGTGACTCAGTCTAAAATCATTTCCCGAAAGCTCGTAAACAATGAACGGGTTCTCCATGTCATGGAATGATGTAGAACAAATCATTTTGATTTTTGTCTTATATATTTTACTCTACCACACAATTTTTTAACATTATAATATTTTAACTCGTATCGACGAGGATTTCCTCTCATTCTGTTCATTTTACATGGAACAACATGCAAAATAATATTAATGTACATACATACAACGTCTTAAACTAGGGAGTACGAGGTACATAAAAACAATGGTTGATTGCATATATATATATATATATATATTTGTTACATAAGTATCCTTAGCACAGGACAGACACAAGCATGTCATCATAAAAAAAATCATGTCTGTGTGTTGTACGGTTAGCCCATTGTCTTCAACATTATTATGAGAGAAGGAGGGGGGGATATGTAGTGTGTAATCTAAACTGTATAATGTACACACAATAGTTTTTTAAAAAAAAAGTTTAAGAAGAGTAAAACTGCTATGACCATTAAAATGAAGAGAAAAAAAAACAAAATGTACTCTTCATCATTGAACAAATCAATTTTCATCCATCACAACAATTCAAAGTATGTAGAATGTAGAAAAAGAGAAGAAAAAAAAAGTTTTGCCAATGAAATAAAGGAATATCATCTTTCTTGTTTTGTTTGTTTGGTATTAAACAACAATTTATCCCATGGTCGGATTCAATTTCATTACACTTTTCTCTCTTCTTCTTTGTCTTTCATTTTACAGAAGCCATTTCATTTTTTTCTCTCTCTCTTTGACCACTCAAGACCTCTACAAAGTTTAAACAATTTTTTTAACCTCTTTTTGTGACAAGATCTATACATTTTATTAAAAAGTAATATACGGGTAGGCAGTAGACAGGACTCATTCATGTGTACATTGTACATGTACAGTGAATTAATATTACATGATTATTCCATATAACATTTCCTAATAAAATTCAATCCAACGAGCAAAATGATTTATCTAACAGTAGTTAGATACTAGATAGTCACTAATGGATTGAAGGAGGAACAAGAATTTTTTTTTCTTCTTGTATTTGGTACTCTGTATCAAATAATCAATCAATAATACTCATGACCAAGTAACTAATACGATAATAAAGTTAATTAGAAAATAATAATGAAATCTATACATCTTCTCATGCATGCTAGTAAGTACACCTGTATACTCATGAAGAGAGTTCAAATGTTGACGTCAACCTTTTTAAAAAATTGAATTAGAAACGGTATTGCTCATCCTTCTCCTTCTGGCTAAAAGATAAATATTGAGAGTACAAGAGATGATTTTAAAATCTATATTATCTATTCATCTTCCCCCCCCCTCTCTCCTCTCTCTCCCATGAATGACTAACATGATGAGAAAACTGTGGCTACCACCAACTGAATGTGGTTGAACTAGGTAATGCAATAAAATAGTAATTAAATTCATAAATAGACTCGTCCATTCTTTATCCTTCTGTGTAATAATGACCGAGAGACATGAAGAATTCATCTCTGAGTAGGAAATTAAGGTTTTTGTTGTATCCATAATAATGTTAATGCCTAATGTAATAATCCCATCGATTGGAAGTTTGTATTCTAATAACATGCAAATTTCTCTCTCTCTCTCTCTCTCTCTAGTCAAAGAGTCCAGTAATATGCCTCCAGATATCTTTTTCTGTGGTCAGCATCCCTACTGTACATATCTGACTCCGATCTTGATCATCATGATATTATGTTATGTTATGTATAAACAGAAAAATTCTTTCTCCTTGCGGCTTTTTATGAGTCTTGATAGAGGATAAAAAAATGAGGAAACAATTAAACAATAATCTAGTCCTTACAGATGAATTTCCATGTAACAAGTTCAACTTATACTAAACACGTACGGCATGTTCAACGCCAACAGGGAAAGAGAGAGAGAGAGAGAGAGAGAGAGAAAAAGTTGGGACTTGTTATTGTTACATGATAGTCTTCATCTTGTCCTCTACACATTCTTTACTATTACATAATCTGGTAGTTGGTCAGACAATGATTTTGCCACGTTAGAAAAAAAAAATAACCCAGGCTTTCTTTCTATCATAATATTCCCCCCACCTGTCATTTTTTTTCCCTCTCTTTTGGTTTTATGAGACTCAACTCATCTGCCATTAGTTCATGTTGTGTGTGTACAGATATATGTACAAAAAGTTTTTGTTGTTTTATGTACATCTTAAAAAACATGGTATGGTATAGAGATAGACACCAGTGGCACTTGTAATAAATATGAAATCCCCCTTTGGAACTTTTCTATATAATCCTAAGCTTATATACCATCACCTAACACAATGGAATCGGTAATGATAATGAAATGTGTCCAAGGTAAAAAAAAAGTTTTACTAACTGTTTCCTCTCTCTCTCTTTCTCTCTCTTGACTGCCAGTAGACAAGCCAAAAAGCCAGTAGCCTCCATATGACGACGACATCTGCTCATCTTATCTTGTTGTTCTTGTTGTCAGAGAATATTTTGATGGTTGTGCACGTACGTATACATATATATGTATACAAAAACCATGGAGTATTATATCATTAATATATCTCTTGTCTTTGAAAAGATATAATTTTTTTTAAAAGTATATTTAACTTAATTATGTATACTCTTTCTATTATTTTTATTATATTCTAATGATCGTTTTTTTTTCATACAAGACATACAGAGAAAAAGAAGAATGGGGCTCCATTACGTCTTCTCTCATTTCCGTATTGTAATGCAAATGAAAAATGCAAATACAAATCCCAAGATTTATGCTACTCTACAGACATACTCAACACTAAAAAAAATTCTTTTTAACGTCAATTTTAAAACGTTTAGAAGAATACTCATAATTTTATCTCTTTTGTGTATTGTCATTAATACACACAGAAAGACAAGTCTGTCAAAAAAAAGAGTACAGGCTGGAATATTTAGAATTGCTCGTTTTAAACAAAGATAAAATAGTAACAATAGCTCATCCACATGAACCAATAACATAATAATTATTTTGAGTACTTAGATAATTCTAAAACGGTGCTATGTTGTGGTGAGAATATTTGTACAATTTAAGTTAGGACAGCTAATTTCACGGTCTATCAAAATTTGTCAAGAGCAAGTTAGATTCATGTTAGAACATCGTTTTTCTTATTTAATATTAATTTAATTTTTTTTTATTATTATTATAACGTGGCAAAAGACATGACCTATATTATGAAGAGCTTGTGGGCGTCAAGAGGAAGGAGATGGGAATAAAAAAAAATGATCTCGTGTTTGTGTCGGAAGAAATTTAAACTTTTGAAGGAAGGAGGCTTGTCCACTTTGTTTTTTTTTGCTGTCATTAGTGATTAGAACAGCTTTAAGATCCATTTGACATCTACATATAATGTAGGCAGGTTTTGTACTTAAAAAAATTCTTTAGATAAATTTCTCACTCTTGGACATGACACTTTGCCGTATGTACAGTGTACACATCAAAGAAATTATCTTTTTTTTGCAGGATGAGTATCACTAAAACGGAAGAAAGTTGTTGGGATTATTTATTAGATAATTTATTACTGTTTTTTTATAACTAGCTCATATAAGAGTTTACATAGTCTTTACATAAAAATAATATTAAATTGTGTGTGTGAGTCACATGAAAAAAAAAACGTTTCGTTTTTGTCCATATTTATGACTGTCATTACATGCCAACTCATTCATGTTTGTCCTCTTGTATAACTTTGTTTGATCACACGAACACCTCATTCCATTTCCAATGATGGACTTAATAATCTTTTTGTGTGTGTGTGTGTGTGTGTAACATTTTCTGATCCTGATTATGTCTTGATACTTTCAGACACATTATTATAAAAGTATATTATACATATAATATCTTATTCAACTATACAACTTCCTGATTCCTACAAGCTGACAAGGCGTAATAAATAAAATTAATTCAAACAATTAAACTCCCTTGTAAACTTGTCTTATTAACAATATTTCTAATATATTTGTATCTCTATGTAGTTGCAACTCTGTACAACAAGAGTTTAACTATATTAAATATACTTGTAATATTATTATATAGAATATTTTAATTGTATCAGGTACAAGAAGAAGGGATGGAAAAGATTGAAGAATGAAAAAATGTGTTACATAAAATTAAAAAAAAAGTATATAATATTATTTGACACAATTTCCAACAGACAAAACAGAGAAAAAAAATCATCTCAAGAATAATAAAGAGAGTCAAGAGCCAGACAGAGAGACATGTTTCTTACTTCACACATATTTTTTTTAATGAGACGTCCCTGTCGATTTGATCATAATTTGTGATAGCCATTTTGCTGCTCCTATCTAATGCTCTCTTATAGTTGTATGTACAACAATGTGTGTTGTGGGTACATAATAATATTATGATGATTGGATTTTTTTTCTCTCTACCTGTATCCATCTTTTCCGTTCTCACAAAACTAAACTTGCACTCCCCTCAAGTGTACTAAATTATTCATACAACACAAGTCACAAGCTTTTACTATTCATTTCCATTACATATTCCCTCTCATATCTGTATAAGGGAGAGGAATGAGCATTAGAGGCCTGCCAATTTATATTAAGTAGTGTAGCCTATAAAAATGTAAACATATTCATTATTATTAGGGATTATCAAAAGAATCTAAATATTCACATGTGCACAAACATTATTCTTGTTGTTTTGTTTTACTACAAACAAGAAAATTGTCTTAAAGTGAGGACTGTACCTGTGAATTGTTACGTAAGATGTTAGAGATGCGTTCATTTTATTATGATTGACTTTTCTTTCCTTTTTCCTTGGGAATATTATGTCTGTTAGTATGTCAATTGTATTTAAACTCAACACGTCTTTTTTTTCATATCCTTTTCCCACAGTTCAAAAGGAGAGAGGCCATAGGTTGAATTTCTCTTTGTTGTTTTAAATTCGGTGAAAAATTTCTCCTTTTTTTATGTTCATTATTACCCACAAGATAATATTTTTTTTTTATATAAATTGTCTAATTATTATAGCTCGTGTCAACAAGGAGAGCGAAAGTAGAGTACCTATTGGTATATGTTATTTTATATATATTTGGAACAGGAAGTCCAATTCTTTTTTATTCTCTCATTTAAAGAATTATTTTTTTTATACAGCCTCATTCTAGTCAATTGTATACATAACTTGTATCATTCTAAATAGTCATACGTCCTCACATATTTTCAATTTTTAAAAAATTGTTTCTAATGTACATAACTATCATATTACAGAGAAGAATGAATTTACCAGATTAGTGAATGGTAGAATAGAGATGTAATAAAAATAATCATTTAGAGTTGTCAATGTCGATTGTGTCTTTAACATGTAATTTAAAAGAGTAAATATATGAAAAAAAAGTGCTGTGTATGTATTATAGATTATAGATTATTATTACTTGTACTCTAGACATTGGACAGCCTGTCAAAATTTTCATTTTACTCACATCACATTAGATAATCTTTTTTGGTGGCAATTTTCATACCGGTTTTCTCCTTCTCGCCTCTCTCTCTCCCTCCATGTTTTTCCCACCTTTTCATGTAATCATTTCTTCCGTAGACTTAATCTCTCTCTCTCTCTGTACAGGTAATACCTATATATTTGTATAGGTATAAAACGTAGAGATATCAACTTTTTTTCCCCTTCTTTTTGATCGTGCTTAAAACTTTAAAAGATAAAGAAAAAATGTCATAACATCTTAAACATAACATGCATCATTCCACCAGTTTAACTATTATTTTCATGTGGTATCTTATACCTACCTGTACTCAAGATATATTGTACAACTTTGCTATGTTGTAACCATACTTATGACTACCATAAGACATTCTGTGCAGATTTTTATTCATTCTGCAAAATTTGTGTAGTGTCTAATGTATAACGTGTATAAATCTTGTCAAAGTCTCTCAAAAAGTTTTTCTTCTCTCTCTCTCTCTTGTTACTTTTCCGAAATATAAAAAAAATCTGTAGAGAAATCTCTTGTCAATTTTCTAACATTAACGACTCACACAAAATTACCCAGAAGAGAAGAAGAAGAGGAGGACGGTATCGTATGATGCGTATCGTAGTCACATTTGTATGGATTTAAATGACTTATCATGTCATGCTTATAACTTGAATATATATATAACTAACTATATACATCTGTAGTTTAGTTATATCTAAAACAATAAGAAATAGTTATAATAGTTAGTACAGTTAAACTCACAAAGGAAGGACATTGAACGAGGATGATGACAAGAGACAAGAAATGTGAGGGATTATCATTTTTTTGATCAACTTCTCTCTCTCTCTCTCTTCTCTTAATTTAATTGTTTTATCAATGAAAGACTTTCTCTGTGAATGAAAGGGACAAAAAAATTTGAATTAATTGTTAAAAAATAGGATAGGATGAGTTTATGATATTTACAAGTACTCTCATCAAAATTTGTTGTGTGTTCATACTGCATTTTCATATACGTTTATAGTACAATAATACGTATAATATTACGACTCAATGTATAACATTAGTGGACTCTCTTAGCATTAAATAATGATACAAAAAGAACGGTTCTCCATAAAAAAATCCATGCACTGATGATTTAACGTTTTTGGCTAAGAAAGATACAAAAAAAATATTCTTGTGTTGTGTTTATGAAGAATCATTTTTGTTAACTCTGGACTTTGTCTAAGAAAGAGAAGAAATGTTTTATAAATCTTGTTGCGGTTCTATGGACTTCCGCAAACTGTTTCCGTATCTTAGTCCTCCCCCTTCTATCCTCAACTAATAATATGAATCTTATTGATAATCAAAACCCCTCAATTATTCTTTCTGCGCCTAAATTTGTAAATGTGAGAAAAGGATTTTTTACATTTTATACAGCTTGAATAATTTTTAGCATAATAATAATAATCAAAATAATTATTATATCAAAATTTAAATCTTTTCATCTCAACAATAATTTGATTCTACCATTTTCACCTTCATTTTCATAGAAATGAAAAGTTAACAATTGAGATGAGTAAAAATGTAGAGTAAAAATGTCAAAATTCTTTTTTTCTCACTAGTAAAATCACTGGCGGTTCTTTGATATATCTATAAAGTTGGGTGTGAATTCCATTGAAATTTCACGATGCGAAGAAAAAAGCGTCAAAGAGAGAGAGAGAGAGAGAGAAAAAAAAAATCTTCATTTTTCTGCCATACTCAATCCTCAGGGTTTCCTTAAAAAGAAAACTCATTGGAACGTGTAGAATGATATTAAAGTGTCTAGGGGTGACAATAGGGAACTAAGAAATAATAGTAAAATGGAAAAGAGAGAGAGACATTGAAATAGACTCATCATGGAAAAATATACGGAAAAAGGAGTTTCCATAAAAGATTCATCTCTATCAGTCAGTTGAGAATTTGAGATTGAATAGAGGAGGCTAAACAAGGGGGAAGGAATAGGAAAGACTGCCGGTAAAAATTTATTTGTTTTCTTGTACGCTTGAGATGATTCAAGTGCAAGTGCAAAAATTTCACTGATCCATCGATTCATATCACCATCTTGTTTGTACACAAAAAAAGAGTCTACCTTGACGGATAATAAAAGCTTTTCAGTTTTGACGTTCATCATACCAACAACTAACTAAGTACATATAATGTTTAACTATACAGACAGAGAGAGAGAGAGAGAGAGAGGGAAGGGAATTACAAAATAAAACGGCAAATTTTCACTAGGTAGTCATGAATACATTGTACACAACAAGAAGAAGAAGAACTGTCTGTTGTGTTTCTTTTAGTGTGAAGTTAAAGTCAAAGTTAAATTATAGCACCAGTTGTAATGTATATATATAGTTAATGGTAAGCTGTACGTTGTAACGTATGAAAGAGATCAGGGAGCCACAACGAAAAAACCAGTAGAGGTAAAAAACTTCAAGTTGGCTTCCAAAGGTCAATTTTTTTCCACCCTTCGTTTATCAAGCGTAAGCTCCTTCCTCTTTCTTGGAAAAAGACAACGGAATTTAGAGTATATTTACTTTTACACAAAAACATAGACAACACACCAAACTACACAAACGTCTGTTCTGTACAGATTATATTATGGAGAATTCTCTTTTAAATTCATCCAATCTCTCTCTCTCTACAGAATTATGTAAGCGGAAATATAGAGATAAATACATGACAAAAAGAATCCTCAAGGCTCATACTCACCATTGTTACTCTATAGGTTATAGCATAAGTCAAAAAGGATTGATTATAAATCCTTTGACACGGACAAAAAGTCATTTTTTTTCCTCAAAGAGGCTATCTTTTTTTATATACGGATATCTGTATAGACAAAATCCATAGAACCGTGGACACATCTCCCTTATAATTTAATTGTTTTTTTTGTCTTTTGTGTGTTTTAAGTATAGGGATAAAGAGTTTTAGAGCCTCTTGTGGTAGAATGGCTAGGAGGAATTGTAAACTAAAAGTTTGTGGCTTTTGATTTTTTAATTCATTTAAGATGAGTATCAGGGAAGGAAGGTATAAGCTGATTAGAGAATGAACGAGTAACGTTTGTGCCACTGGCTGTATTACTCTTTTTTTTGTAAATATTCATTGTCTTAGAAATTTTCGGGTTATTATGTATCCTTCCATTAAATGATATTCCTTGTAGGCTTCATGTTCATTTAATTCTTGTTCATTGTAATACATAAAATAATTCCATGCTTTCAATCTCTAGGTCATATCAATCCCTCTTCTCCGATAACATACAGATTTATCTCTCCTCCTCCTCCATGGGTCTAGTCTCTAGTTACAAGGATAAAATAATACGCACAATTTTTTTTTATTTAATTCACCCCCTTTAAGATAAAGTTCATGTGGAGCTATTTGTTAGATTTTGAAGCATCTTATTACTTTTTTTTACAAATATCTTATCATTTTATCTCATCTTTACTTATGTATTTAGTATTAACGTTGCTTTTTGATTGTACAGTAACTTGTTCTCTTCTTTTAATTTTTTTTTAAAATTAAATGGGTAATACTAACAGACAGTCAAATTTTTAAAGAGGGTATTGTATTTTTTTGAAAAATTTCATGTTACTTTTCATTTCCTATTTGATTTTCAAGATAAAATTTTTAAAAATCTCTTGACTTTTTTTGATTTGCTACATTAACAAGTATTTTCATTTTCTTTCTTGTTGATAACTTGTTGTTCTTTGTTTTTTTTTATTTTGTTGTGGTTGGTTAAAAATTTAAATGCTGACCCTTTAAATTGACTTTACTAATGGTTGATTTTGTGAGATGGTTGTGAAATGAAAAATTAACAATTAATTTGACTTTTAATATATTTTGCTCAGAAAAGTTGAACACAATTTACTAGAATAATTAATCAACGCTAGCAAAAGTCATTTATAATATGTGGCGTCATATATTAATGAACATATATTGTTATTTTTCCTCAATTAGTAATTTAAATACATTTATTAAAAAAATACACGACCCATTTCTTTTTTAATATTATTCCACTTGTACACTATAGACTTACAAGAAATAAGATGACGTTACAATTATTTTTTTGAATAGCGAAGATTGTAAAAGTATAGACATGAGGAAAAAAAATAATTTACATATTTAAATAATTTTTAATGAACCATGTTTAAAAAAGAAAATGAATGTTCTTTATTTATAATTGTTTTGGTCATAAAAATTTAACAAATAAGTGATACGACTACAACATGGCAGAGGAATGTTGACAATTTTGTTGTTTTTTTTATTTAATAATAAATAATATTTTGTACATTCCGTGAAGGTAAAAAAACTATAAGAGAGAATTTAATGGTACGAGTGTGGATGAGTTTAAAATAATTTGTTTTTAAAAGGGCAAAGTAATTAGACGACCCCACCATTAAAATTGTGAAGTAATATTGAGAAAGTAAAAGGAAAGTACATACCTAAATATATACACATATACACAACACACACATTTATGTGAAGACATGTATAATGTAACATTGTAGAGCACAATAATGTGAGAAATTAAAAGAGAGATGGATGAGATGAAAATGTGTGTGTGCGGGCATATGTAACTTTTTATAAACGCCATTACACGCCCATCCATACACTTTGCAAAGATGAAAATGACCTATTACAACATTTTACTTCATCACATTCATTTATTATTACATTGTCTATCCCTTCTTCGTCATCTCTCTCCCTCTCCTTCTTCTTTTAACATCTCTACTCTCTACAAAGAAACTTTGAAAGCATCACCAACCATTTTTTTGTACAATGGCTCATAATTTGCACAACTCAAATACAGACACAGCCAAATCCTTTTTTTTATTGTGTGGGATACTTGTAGAGAGAGAGAAAAACAAAAATTTGGAAAAATTAAGAGTCTCATGTGAAACTTAATGAAAGACTTGTACTTGTATCGTTGAAATAAATGGCCATTACATGCATTTTGTGTGTATACAAATTTTCCTTTTTTTCAAGTCTCAACAAATACAAGAAGAAGAAATGTATGCCATTTATGTTTTAAGAGAGAGAGAGAGATTTTGATGTTTGTATTTCTTTTTTGGAGGGGGAGGAAATGGCTTTGTTAATTTGATGAGAGTCAAAAGTCAATCAAATGAGGACTCATCATGTAGTCAATAAAACGATTATTATTATTATTCTATCTCACATGAGACATGAAAAAGGATATAACAGAGACACACAACCATTGATTAGGTATTTACCTTTTACCCTACTGGCAAAAAATTGTTTTTGAATGAACCAACAACTACAAAAAAATGAAGGATTTCTCGTCACATTATTATTTTAAAGTGAGTCTTGAGATCTTTTCTACTCTTCACGAGGATGATACTCTCTCGTACTTGTGTACTCGTATCATTGAACAAATGTACTATTTGCATGTCTCTTGTGCATAAAAATGTTTTGAGGGAAAACCATCATCATGATTATAATTGTAAATGTTCTTCTCTCTCTCTCTTTATTTACTACATAACACAACATACTATTTTACTACTCATCTTTACAAGAGGGGAGACCATTAAGACGATTGTAATTCTAATTGCACGCAAAATCTTATACGTATTATTTCCATGTGCGTTCATCCTCCTTCTTAACATAGTCATTAGGATGGTATAATAAAGAAGCGGCAAATTTTATTCTGTTTTACCTATATATAATATTATGTAGGCAACCCCATGTGTGTGTGTGTGTCCTCATTTAACTCTTTAAAAAATGCTCAAAATTTACTCACTTTATTCGTGAGACTTAGGATTGTCCACGATGAAGTAAGAACAAGTCAAACACATTTCTCTTGATTTGGGTGCGAGTCAACCCCACATAAAAATTTATAAGAATGAACAGAGATGATGAGGAGACTCATCCTCATCTTCATTCGTGCATATAAGATGACGAATAACAAGAGACAAAATTTCATGGTACCCTCTCTCTCTTTATCTTATTCTTTATCCTTGCAATTAAAAAACATTTCAGCAACAAAATACATTGACTCTCATTCCATTCACTTTTATTTTTTTTGAGGGGAATGATACGCAAAGTACATCCGTATTATAAAATTTAGCATCCTCTCCATTTTCTTTAAAGTACTTTTTGTACTTTACATCTCATCTTACTAAGTACCTCAATTTCAACGAGATGTTCCATGTAGCCATAATTTACTATGAAAATTATTATTTCTTTTTATTTAAAATTAATTGTTTCACGATTCTATTTTCATAAATATCTCTTTTTTTCTCTTCTTTAAAAATACTACACGACCCCAAAACTTAATACTTTGCTTTGCTTTGACAAGTGATAATTTAAGGTGGTGGATCATGATTTTTGTTGATTTCCATCTCTCTCTCTTTATTTTAATTCTATTGTAATTTTTTAAGTAGTTATTGTCATTTAAATATCTGTATAAATTTTATTCCTTAAAAAATTGTAGAAAGTTTTTTATTTTAAGACTATTTTTTATAATTTTATCCCGTTAATTTGGCCTACAGAACAGAAAGTCATTGAATTTTATGCCTTTTATTATGTACTTGGAATAAATAAAGTGCTAAAATATTGAACAAATATTGAACTAACGTTTTAAATTGATTGAGTTTACTGGAATTTGTAATATTTGTTGACATTTACTTTTCACATCTTCTTGTTTCCGTATTGTCTCTCATATGTACACAGTACACATGCAAATGTGTGTACAGTCAATAGAAAAAAAATGATTGCACAATTTGCGTGTCAAAACAAGTCACAACCTCCTCTTACCTACATTGATGAGTAGTCGTGTAAATTCTTTTTTGACAGAAGTCAATAAAGATACCACAAGTGTATGTGTAAATATTAAGTGCAATTTTTTGACATAATATTTTTTATTTGCATAATTTGTGAAATTATGCATCTGTTTACTTTTTTGAGAAAATGGCATCAAGTATGAACTTGCACATGTCAAAAACATTTTTTTAGCTATAAATATATAGGACAAGTTCAGTAGTATTTAACTAACAAAGAAAACTGTTAAAAGTCATAAAATTAAAGTGGGCTTTAACGTTAAAAAATTTATTATAAAATTCTTGCAATTAGAATTAGAAGCAATTAATTTTTATTACTAAAATCATTTCCTCCCCAAATATTGCACACAAAAAAATTAAATGTCCCCCAAAAGTATTTAAATTTTTTGTTCTAAAATAATTTTGGCAAAATGATAATGACATTGACTTGAATAGAATTATTTTTTTATTTCTTAAATTCTCCGTTATATTTTGCTTGTACTCGTACTCTGCATTTAAAAAATTAAATAATATGACCTTATTTTTTAAAACATGAAATAGGAAATGAATTTTACTTCAAAATTTTAAAATATTGGCACAAGTTTCAGCATTACAGATATATTTACGGCACTTGCAATTATTCTTCTCAGAAATATTGTAAAAATATCTATAGCGTTAAAAAGAATTACGGATTTTTCAAAGAAAAAAAAACCCAAAATTGCACACATTCAGTAATAATATGTGGCAAATGATGATTCAACATTGTGATCATACGCACGTAATTTAAACCACTAAATGATGTTCTTTAGCTAAAGAAGAAGAAGAAAAAAATAAAAATAAATGCACAAAAAGTGCCGTTAAGACTGTACTGATCTAGACTCACACATTTATGTACAAGGCTGAGTTTTTGAATGTTTTGGAAGTGACGTGAGTTGGAGTAAAAAAAAAGAGTGTGCTCAAGTCTCAAGGTTTGATAAACTGTAAGATAACAATAGTTTTTAAAACCATGTTAAACTCATGTAGGATGCATGGAGGCATGCATTTTTGGTAATTTTAGCATTGAAATTGTTTGACAAAAATCGTTTCTACAATAGAAAACTTGGAATCAAGTCAAAAGAAAAGTTTCTCAACAAAAAAAACAATCCCTCCTCATTCCAGACAAAATGCATAAAATAAATGCATTGCATACAACACATACAAGAATAAATACCGTACTCAATGAACTTTGTTGAAAAGTGTAAAGGCACATATTAATTTCATATAGAGTACGAGTACCTCCTCAAAATCTCTGGTGTGTGGTTTCCATTACAGACACACGTAAATATTTAATAGTGTAAACTCATTTGAACTCGTAAAAAAATAAAGTGAATGAAAATGCAATGCTAATGTTGTATATATATATATATAAATATAAATGATATACATGATAATATTTCTTGTGGAAAAACGTTAAGGTGAGCTTATGGCGTAGAAACTCAGTCGTCAGTAGTTTGACGAGTTAAAGTTGGTTGACTGACTGACCGGACGGAACTTGATTCTTTTTGCTTGTCTTCTTCACCTGTTTCCCAGCCTCCTCTTCTCTGTATAAAAATCCTTTTGAAGAGAGAAAAGCCTTGGAGGCACTTCCTAACCTACTTCCTTCTTAATTCTCACATACTAACAATGTCTACTAGAGAGAGAGACGTAGTGTGTGGACAGCAATTAGATACTCAACTATTTACCACTATCTTTGTACCCTCCACACGCACTACAAATATATTTCTCTCTCTCTCTCTATCTCTCTCTCTCTGCAATTATATTCCTCTTTTGAATATAATTCAATCCCTATCTATACAGATACATGCACACTATTATATTTTTTCCTCCTCTTCCTTTGGTACCTTATTCTATTTTTCATAGTACAAAAGACTTTTGGAATTATGATAAAGTCTCTCTCTCTCTCCTACGAGTATGAATATGGCCAAAGTATGAAATCCGTTGATCATGACAACAAAAGAAGATGATTCTCTCTCTCTGTCTGACAACGTGTTCATAATGTGTACCTAATAAATAAATTTTTGTACTACTACTACCTCCTCAATTGACTGTTTGGGTGCTCCTAGTGCTTCTGGCTAGTATCCGTATTTTTGTACACATGTACTTATACATGCACTCATACACGTACAGATTAGCCTGCTGAGTGCTTCCACAAGAATTCCTTGTACAGTTTTTGTATTATTTATTCATATGGATGGAGACATGGCCCTTTAAATAATACGCAATTTTACAAAGAAAAAAAGTTTGTATAGGAAATATCTCTGTGTGTATCTGTACTTGTTTTTGTATATTCTTCAACTTTGTACAGTGTACAGATATAGCTTCAAGCTGTCTTGATGGGGATACTGCTAATGGCTAGTGGCTGTGTCGATAATAATGGAGCAATAGATTGGACAGATTCAATTTAAAATTCCAATCATGCCAATAAAAGTTGCGGCAGGTATATCCTCGTACACTAGTACACTGTACAATTTTTATATGTAGAGAGACGTAATGAGACCGCTTTCATTATAATATACACACACAAAAGGGAAATCAAGCTAAACCAGTTTTAACCCTGGGTCTTGCTCGGGCTGCGAATTAAACTGTCCTAATTTGTACCCGTAGATATTTTTACCCCCCATTCCCTCTTCTTTTTATACATGTATACTTAACACCTATTAAACCACTTCAATTTGTTCTACACATTTACAAACTATGCTCCTTTTTTTATACATGTCCCCCAAATTTTCATCTTGAGATTGAGAACCAACAAGAGTTAACTATTTTTTTAGAAGAATTAATTATCATCCTAAAAACGAGACTGAATTTTTTTTAAATTGTCCTTAATTTGACTGGAAAGGGTTCTCCACTCAAAAAAATGGAAAGATTATTACATGTTGAAACATGTAATTTTTTTTGTCATAATTCATTCCTTCCAGCTTCCACCTTACATAATGGATAATTAGTAGTAATTAGTATTCCCAATGTCTAAAATTTTGGGTGGTTTTCCTGCAAGTACTTTTGAACAACTTGTATTTGAACCCTTGTTTTTTAGGTAATTTATTCAATCACGTTTGTCTTGAAAACAAAAAATTAAAAGAAAATTATTTTCTACTAAACAAGAGATACTACTAATCATGTCTAATATTCTAAAGAATTTCAAGACAGACAATAAAAAAGGAGGGGGTCTCTGTTTCTCAAAGTAAAAAATAGGGACAATGGTGTACAAATTGAAAAGAATTTTTTTAAAAATATTTAATTTGTGACTTTCTATTTTTTTTAAATTATCAACAAGAAAAAATATTTTTACAAGTATTTAGTAAAACAAAATATTTGTACATGTGCTTTCTGAAAAAAGAGAAGAGGTTTTTTTTGTATGGTGAAGTGTTGGAGTTAATGAGATGCATTAATAAGGGAACAAGTCTGTAGGGTGTATATCTGTAGATGCTTGAGGCCTCATCATCTTATGATTATTTAACTGACTCATCTCTCTCTCTCTCTCTTTGTCTGTCATGAGCCTCTGGGCTCAATTATTTCCTCTTGATTCTTCCCCAACAGTAAAAATTTTGCACACACACACACACACATCCACACACATGTATATGGCTTACGCACAAAAAGGAAGACGACACAAAACTGTTCCATTTACAACTCAGTCAGTACATATATATATATATATATATGATTTGTATTCGTCAGCCAAAATTAATTTTGCGTATCCATAATGCTCCTTCTTACCTGTCCACACCTACCTAAAAACATGCAGAAAATTATGGCATACATAACTACCTACTGTATGTGCATATTACATGCTTCAACTTTAAAAATTAACTCTCAAACCGTCTAATTGTATGCAGTTTTAAATTTTTACCAATCATTCACAAGACTCATTGCCTTGTACAGTATGCTGTGAGTGTGGTGCTTCTGTCAAAGTAGTTTAAAGGCTTAGAAATATTTTTATATGGCTTAAGACGCTTAAGTCTTTTAGAATGTACCTGTGCATGCATATAATATATAAATGGAAGACACAAAACAATTTTTCTGTGAATTGTACTCATACTAATTTCTGTCAAGGGTTTGCACTCTTGACTATATTTAATATGTACAATTATTAGTGTAGGGGATATACCAAACTAACGGAAGTTTCTGTATGACAAACACACAGGGAGAGAGAGACGGGGACATAACAATGGTAGAGAGTCCTCATAAATGGACCTGTTCTCCCATTCATTTAAAACTAATGCCGTCTTTTTTTGTCGTCATAATTCATAATTCGGTCACTGTGTAACTTTAGTGAGCTTGAGTTCACTAGTTCATTCCACTACTGATATTGATGACCTATTTGGGACTCACAGGATTTTACAAATAGCCGTACACAGTGAGTTATAATTATCCTCCCTTTACAATAAATTCCAGACAAGCCAACGGCCAACCTCAAATTTAACTTGACTTTGTTGACATATCCGTCGACAATGAAGAAAAACGGAAGTTTTTCAACGCTTCACTCTGCTTTTTCTTGTTTTCTCATCTTACAAAAATATCTGTCACTCAATGGCCATGCTCAGTAAAGAGTGGACAGTCCGTTTTTTCTTATGGTGACAATTATTCTTCTTTATTGAAATATGAAACTCACGAATTATAATTTAAGATGAACATAATAATAATAAAAATGGGGTTCCCCATGTCAATTGAAATGACACGAAGTATAGATTTGATGAAATTAAAAAGAGAGCAAAAAGAAGATGAAAAAAGGTAATAATAATAAATTTGGAAGAACGATCTATCCATATGAAAAACTTGTTATGGTACAAAATATTATTTTTTTTGTCTATATCCCTGCTCATGTAATTTATATAATTGTTATTACTATGTCAGGTATAATTTGTATCTGTAGTCTATATAAACTATGTGAGATTAAACGGTATTTTTCTGAATATATTCGTACTAGTTACAGCTCTTTCCCTATATCTGTAAAACCTCCATGATGCTTTTGCTTGTGCTAGTGTATCAAAGAAATCTTTGATGGAAATTACAAGTAAAGTCTAAATTCTTCATTTTAGGGGAGGTTGAGTTGCATATAAGAATGCAATTCTTGTTGCATTGCATTGTGCACCACTGTTTTTTTATAAATCCAAAAACATTTTTTTATATAAAATTCTACTGGCTATACTCTACTTTTATTGGTAGACAAATTACGTGTACGAGGTATCTCTAATACCGTAGAGTTGAACAAGATGATTTGTTATAGAGATGTATTGTACAGATATATCAATTTTTGAGTGCACTTCCCCTCAAAATTTTCAACTCTTGGCTCTCACTAACTACGAGTACAAAAAATACAAGAATCGGTACACTCAGGCATGACGCAAGTGAGACAAGATCATGTAACAATCTCCCTCAAAAGTATGATATATAAAACCCCCAAGAAATTTGTCATGAGGTAATCGTACCTACTACAGATACATATATTCTTGGACGAGTCAATTTTTCTTGAATTTTAAGTGTAACATTTGATTCTCAATTGTGAGAAGATTTTTCTTCAATTCTCCATTGAATATTTAAATGGGATGATAAACTTTATGAAAAATGAAGTGCACACTACTGACTGCACACCTTTAAAATTTAATTGAGAAACTGCATTTTTTTGTAGACAATAAATATATAAAATACTCAATTTATAAATTAATCTCCAACTTTTGTTCCAATTTTCTCTCAACAGAAGCCAACAAGTGGACAGAGGTGTAGAGATCGTCTCTGTCTCGTCAAGATTTAAAGAGGCATGTAGTACTCGTACACATTATAAAAATAATGGTAGTCTTCTGGTTAATAGTTTTACAGTATCTGTACTCTTGTAATCATTTTACAATGAATATTGGAGAAAATTCAAGTCAAATTACAATTTGGCCGTCTCTCTCTCTCATTTTAAAATTGACTTTTAAGTTTACAAGGGGACGTCCACAATTTACACTCTCAAGTGTTCACTTTAAACTGTTACTCGGTTTACGTGAGTTAACAACGTGTTCTTAATAGCCCAATGATAACTTTTTTTTCTTCTTTCTTTGGTGCACACACACACAGAAAAAAGTACGTTGCCTTCACTTAAAAGATAAAAAAGATGGGGTCTTTATTATATAGCATAGTCTGTTTTGTATCATGTGTGTGAACCAATAAGGAAGATTTTTTTTTTGAATTGGTAGTTAGTTATATTAAATAATAAAAAAAATATATAGAAGTTGGTTATCACAGCGTAAAGTTTAAAAAAAATGATGTTCAAAAGAGCAATCATAATTACCTCAACGAGGAATTACATGTATTATGGCATGGTCAAGATCATTAAAGAATTAAGAGTTAAGTCTCTACGCCTTTTCTCATGTTTTTAATTTATTGGCAACGTGTTGCAAATAAAATGAACGGAAAATCATTTTTTATTGTTATGAAAAAAATTTAATCATTTGTTAAAATATTATCTGATCACTGATCACTCCCCTGACCGGTTCATCATATGAGGTTTTTTTTCGTGTGGTTTAAAACTCATTTTAAAACTTTGTATGAATGAAATTGTTTTAACTATGATGAAAAATTAAGTATTTATCTGTAGTATTTATTTCATTTTTTTACATTGTATAAATTATCAAAAATTACATTAATTCAATTTTGAAAAATCAACTTGAAAAGACAATCAAAATTTTTTAAAAAAGTCAACAAGATTTTGACAATAGAAAAATAGAGATGACAAAAAATTAGTCAACATCAAAAAATGATAGAGACATTGTCCACAATTTTTAATCATAGATCATCATTTTGTGTCCTTAACAAAAGATATTTGCAATCTTTGTCCATTTAAAATAATAAGGAGAAGGACCATATACATTTTTTGAAATAATTATTATTCAACAATTTGCAACTCAATCATTGACCATGTTTAATTCAATCCTATAGAAAATATTTTTATTAGAATCAATTCAAAAGAAAACTTGTCATCATCTCAATCATCATCATCACTACTAGACTAGGCAATCATAATAAAGACAAGATGAATAAAGATAAGATTGAAATTTTAATATCTCTCCTCTCCCCATTACAATAATAATAAAAGTCACACCTTTTACCCAATCAAAAAAAATCATCATGAGCATCAACAGTCAACAATAGAATCAAAACAATCAACTTTGCACATTGCAAGTTACATGGAGGAGATGATGGAAGATAATAATAATAATAATAATAAAATGAATAAAATAAATTCATCACACAGTAGCAGAGTCATTTCACTGAGATCAAAATTGATAAAACATGATCTAATACTAAAAAAATTTTAAGACATAAAATTAAAATGACACATGAAGATAGAAAGGGAAAATAAAATAGGGAGGTGATGAAGACCATCAGCATCAGTTAAAAAAATTGAAAAGGGAAGACATTTTGGTATTTTGTAATTTGCATAACAAGACAATATTATTTATTTTTTACAATAGTGTTAAAAGCAATGCATGTAATTGATGATAATAATAGTCGTAGGTGATAATGATAATGACAATAAATGAGGTGTGTGTACGTCTCTCTCTAGAATATTAAGAGACGTTAAAAACACATTGAAATGGTAAGAGGAGGGGGAGGGAGGGAAGATGAAAATTGAAAGGAAAGTCCAAAACTATTTTTAAGACAATTGAAAGTTTTTTCAAAAGATAAAATAATGCTGCGTCAAAGTGCGGGGAGGTTATAGTAGTATTGATGATTATGATTATTTATCGCATTGATAAAATCATGTGTCATTATTTTTTATTTTTTTCTCTGCCCACGACGGCGACAGCAAAACGAGGGAGAGGTGCAGTGCCGAAATATTCAATTGACAATATTTTTTTTGCATATAGTTTGAGACTTTTGCAAATAAATTTACATAAGTTTCTAACTCACAATTTGCACATCTTTTATTTTCCACAGAGAGAGACATTTTTACATGGAGATGACATAGTGCAGAATTGAAAGAGAAGGCTCATCCTTCATTTATGAGAAGAAGAATAAAAAAAAGATGGTTATTTAGTATTTAGCTAGTTTTGGCTTTGAATAACTTTCTAATTTTTTATCCTGATTGAATTACATTAAATTTACTTGTAAATAACATACAGCTACGTATTATTTAAGTAGTTAGAGATACATATATTCTTTTAGTAAGAAATTTTTAGGATTGTCACGTCAAAATAAAAGTGACTAAATCCTTATTTGTTATTGAGAGAGTACGGAGTACTTTGTAGAGGATGTGACATGGGATCTAGGGAGAAAAAGTTAATTTATTTTTGTGGGACTTATGATTAATTACTCAACACTTCTTCGTCCACCTTATTCCCATTCACATTGTACAATGACCAAGGAAATTGGTGAGAGTCTCTCTAGTCTCACAAGTGACATTCCCTCATTGTCATGCACATTCTCTTTAATTAATCTTTTTGTCCCCTTGCTCATCACATGAAGCCGCCGTCGAGAACGAAAATCAATTAAAAGAGAGAGAAAGATCGGACATTGTATGAGTATACATATACAGACACAAACATAAAAAATTAACGACCAAAACTAAAAAATCTGGTACTACTGATACTCAATGAGTAGCAGTTTCAACTCTACAAACTTTAATAGTGTACACCAGCGTACACACAAAAATTGTTTTGAGTATAATTTGATTAAGTTTCAACTCACTTAAAACTGACTTGAGTTTCCTTATCACTGTCTCTTAATAATTTATCACCCAGGGAGGAAAATGGAATGGACAGGAATATTACTTTTTTTTATATATTGGGTAGGTATGTACAACACAAGGGGAAATAAAAATATTTAATAACATTACATCTTCTCCTTGTATTGACTCCCTTTCAATTAATTGTTCAAGAGTTCTCAACTCACAAAAAAGAATTTCACAGCACTCATAAAACTTTACCAAGCCTCTGTACTCTGTACAAGTTTTCGATACACTTTAAGGAGTTTCACAACATTCATCTCTCTCTCTCTCTCTCTGTCAATAAATTTGTTGGGCCATGTTAAATACTCTGGTTGATCCAAGTATGCAACAGAATAGTAGTCAAGTTTTGAGAGAGAGAGAGACTGCCAGGTGAAATCATCTCACAGTTTCAGATCATCTTCTGCCTCAGTAATAATAATAATATGATCTCATGCTTAACTCAAGGGGTCTCTTTGGAATTTTTAAAGAGGAAAAAAAACCTGACCAGTGAGTCATAGTAATATATTATACATATATATATACATGGAACATTACATAATATGATATTATTTCTAGTCCCCCTGTGGTCTACAATACTTTACAATGCGGAACTTTATTCCCATTACCAATCATCATCAGGGGTACATAAATGTTTAAATTTTAAACCGTGATTTATGAATGCTCAATATATTCCAGTTTTCTTCTTCTTCTTTAAGAAAAAAAGTACGTACAGATAATGCCCGTTGAGCGAGACTTGTTGTAAATTATGAGGAGTATCTCGTCTTTTATTTTCATGTGTAAGAGAGAGAGACTAGTACACAACAGAGACTACACTCGTAATAATAACGGCAAGTTGTTTTCACGATGGAATATACATATGCTAAAATATACAATAAATAATCCCCACGATGGATTGATAGCTTCCTCAACTGATAGGCATTTATTGGAAAATCATTATATAGCAATAGAATCATAAAAAAATTAGAGTCTTGATAAAAAAAAAATGACTCCTCCTATCCACGATCCATGAATTCTCCATTTATTTTGTCAGTGTGTGCATAATATTATTACTGTATGTATATTTCATGTTTTTTTACTGTGAAAATTTTTAAAACTGAGAAAAGTCAAAAGTACTCAATGTCAAACTGCTATACATTTTTGTTGAGTGTGTTTTTCATTGTGAGGATATATATTTTTTTGGTAGTTTAATTTAATTCATGTGATATGACTAGTTCATGATGCCAATGTACTTTTTTCACATGGGAAATTTTTCATCAAGAATTTTATACATCTCCAAGACACACACCCACACTTGGTAGTCTTGTTGTTGTAATCTGTTACAAAGATATTCGTGGCTAGATTTGGACACAGCAAATCACGCCATTATCCCCTAAACATGTATCAGCTTTCAGCATCAATTACTCCAAGGTATTCACGTAAGACCAAACCCACCATCAGAAAAAAACATTCCTCATTTTATTACAAAAAAATAAATTCCTCTCTTTTCAATGTCAATACATTTGACAAGGATTAAAATCCTTGTTCTTTTTTTTGATATGAAAAAGAAAGTCAGGAGGAATTCAATTTTTTTTGTGTAATGTAATAATTATTACACTCTGATTATGTCAAATTGATTTGATCCATTATTTATTATTATTGAGTTCCCTCGCTCTACTGTCAAAATAATCTTTGACATTATCTTCATCAAGTCCCCCGGGTTTGACATTTTCATGTGAAAAAACACACTTGTTTAATTTTCAAGGATACTGCATCAGTATACAGATATTTTTTTGTGATGAAATTATTCTACAGGAATTTTAAGACTAAAGATGATCATGGTCTTAAAAGACAGAATGTAATATTATTTGAGGTTAGGATATCAAAAAAAAGACAAAAAAAATATGTAGACTTACTCATTTGACAAAAAAATGAGATGAGAAGTACACGTACTACTTGACGATTTGCATGGATAAAGACATGAGGACAATAAGAAGACTAAATGGACTAAAAATTAGTCTTGATATAGGAAAGTGGCTCGAGAGAGAGAGAGAGATGAGATTCTATTTTTGCTTGATAATTTTTTGAACCAAATTTATCAAATCAAACCATACCACTTGAAAAGTATAGAGGTATAAATGTCCCTCATCAAATTGGGGATTTGTATTATTAGAGGCTGGGTATTAAGAACATTGTCATTATCACTGGCGGCATTACCCAGAACACGTACATCGGCTTGGCTATATAGGACAATTTGTAGTCAATACATTTTTTTCATGTAATGATACACTATAGTAGGATACACACAAGGAGGAGGAGGAGGGAGAGTAAGTAAAAGTAAGATGGATTATAATGGTTGATAATATCAGTGACAATCTATTTAAACTTGATTTCCAAATGCATTTCAATTCAACATATCTGTACATGTCTATAGTCAAAGAGGAGGGGGAGTTCGACCTGGAAACACGTTTGAAGTGTGGCGGACAGCCTATTTTAACTTGTAAAGAGAGAGAGAGAGAGAGAGAGAGCAATGTGACTAATGTAATGTTAACTAGAACACTGTCCAATCAACACAAGACTAGTCGTCATCCCTAGTCTCACCTGACTTGTCTTCTTTTTTTTCTTCAATTTCTTGATTCTTCCTTCAATGGACCCCCATTGTTGCTTGTAATACAGTACACACCACGTAGGTAAAGTACAATAAAAGAGGGGGGACGTATTAATACTTGTAGTCTATTGAAAATTGAAAGGACAAGAAAACAACAAACAGTTGAAAAATTCCTTGTACTCACATGCACTTTGTGCATTTGTCGTCCATACAGCAGAGACGGATGCCAAGAGAGAGAGAGAGAGAGTTAATGAAAATTCTTGAATAATATTTTGCTCATCTGTACATATATGCTTATCTTCTTCAATGAAAAAAGTCCATCAAGATGTACTACAGTGTTAATACTATTCATATGCTAATACAGATACAACAATTGTACATCATAAAGAGCATCTTTGTCATTTGCTCATGTTCGTCAAGGGGGGAGACAATGATATCGTTTGTACAGATATTAAAATATTAGAAGAGAGAGAGAGAACAAAACCATGATAATAATATTGTAATCCATGTTTCTACAATGACTTTTTGTCTCATCTCACATGAGAGAGAAGGTGGATGGTTGTTGTGACCCAAAAGAAAATCGAAATTTGTGGCCCACGGGCAAAACTTGTTCACATAGTTGAGACTAGGTCAGTGAGATTTTTCGTTTTAATATATGATCCGGGTCCCTCGTTCATCGTTCTACAGTCATTTGCATTGTATTGTCTTGCCATTCACATGTACAAAAAGTTATTTACTTGATTGAGGCACGTTGAGGAGTCATTATACAAGCAAAGAACATAGACTTTACCTGTACATGTTTTATGCTATGGGCTAAGGAAAAGGAAGATGAAGGTATGGCAGAGAGAGAGAGAGAGAGAGAGAGAAGTACTGAATAATCGACTTTATAAAAACTTTTAAAGTCATTTTGCCTCTTCTCTCTTGTCCCTTTCATTCTCATTCTTCTTCTTGTCTTGTCTTGTTGTTCTTCCTCTGTGGATACAAGAGTCAATAAATTTTTATGACTCCACCTTTTCAAACAACAAGAGAGTGAAGGTCAATCTATAGGAGTAATCAATTGAAGAGAGAATTGAAGAGAGAGAGAGAATTGGCGACTTATTAAAAGTCACATGAATTTCTTTTCATTTGCTCTCAATTTCTATCATCACAGCCCAGCTACGCTACTTGCAAATCTGTACAGGGTGATTAAAGCTGGGCTGATTATTATTTTTATGTGATCGTCCTCTACTACTCTGTGTACATGGAATGGGATGATAAATCAAGAGTATAAAATATCACAAAAAATATTTATTCTCTTCATTTTATTTCTCCGACTTTATTATAGAGTAAGACTTGTCTCCACTAATCTTAAGAGATGGATGGAGAGAAGAAGATAAAGTGTAATTTTATTTGATTACATGGCAATAAATTTGTTTTACTCTGTTTAATATTGATTTTGTACTATTTTTCTTAACTCTCTTTATATACAATTGTCCACTCTATTGATGATGGATGGGGAATTTAAAGTGGAGCAATATAGAAATCTTCAATTCAATATTCTTCTCATCTCTCTCTCTCTCATGATGATGATGATGAGTGTTGACACGGAATTCTAATTTATTTGTTTATTATAGTATTCCCCCCCAAAAAATTTAAATTATTCGTAATACATTTTTGCATATTTGTGACGATAAAATGTCTTCAAGAAAAAAGAATTTTGAAGAGGAAATAATTTTTTTTGTATAAAAATAATTATCTCAATTTGTAATCTTTGAATAGAGGAAGAAAATAAAATGTCTAAGCATGAGATTTTCTACAGATAATCACAGACATTACATGAAACACATCCTAATGGCTGACCCTTTAGCATTTAAGACAAACACAAACAATTTTTAAGTGAAGACAGGAAGTTGTTTAATGCAATTTGATAATTTTTTTTTTACATTTACATTTTAAATGTTTAAAATATTATCACTAATTGAAACATGACAAACTAATGTTTCTCTTTTTTCTTTACTTTCATTTAACTTTAAATTGGTTGAACAGAATAAAATAAGATTAAAGTGCTAAAAATATGATGACGATGACCCTGTCTTAATACTCATGTTCTTTTTTTACATGACAAAGATTTTAGAGAGGGATACAAATACAAGGATTTTGTTGAAAAATATTTCAGGTCTTTCGTTCTTGAACATTGAAAGTTAAATCTCTCCCTTCTTTTTACAAGCTTTAATTTGTCTTTTAAAATAAAAATTTGGCATGATGATGACGAGGCGGATCCAAATATTTTCAATTCCTCATCTCCCTCTCACTTTGAATTTTGCCCTGTAGGATAAAATGACAGAGTCAAACTTTGAACGTTTACCGTCTTTTCTATTCATCCGTATCTTTTCATTTTTGGGAGTTTGGTGCTCTACACTCAAAATGCTTTGCTGTACCTATAAAAACAGAGAGAGAGACATGGGCTGAATTAAGAAATGGCAAAGAAGGGATTAGACAAATATAAAAGTGAGGGAGCGGCAATTGAGAAAATGGTTCTAAAAACTTGCTTTTGACTTTTGACAAAAATCTTTGACTCTTCAAACTTTTAAAAAGAATTTTTTAAAAGCTCATGCTGGCTCACTCTTCATCATGAATAACAACAATCTTAGACACATTTTACCATATCAAGTGGTCGAGTAAAGTACAGTGTAGTTTATGTGTAGTTATGTGTATACTGTATACCTATGGGGAGATTTTTTCATAAAAAATTCATGTCATCATGTCTCTTCAGTAATAAAAGTATAGATTTTTTTTTAATCCAAAATATCTCATTGATATTCCACAAACAACTTTTAAAGCTCAAATGGTCAGTCTCAAAGCGGGGAAAGTTGTCTGTAATTCTGTAATTGTCGACAAAGAGAGAGAGAGAGAGAGAAATTAAAACTCTACGCACATTCCTCCCTCTTTTGTAGTTAAACCCACGCATTTAATTTCTATTCTGTACAATATATTTTTTTTATTAAAGTAGTTATTGTGAGAAACGGTGAATATTTTTTTTCTTCACTCAATTTACCTTTATGATTATTTGACATATGAAATGGCTAATAGTTTTTGACTCACACCGTGGAGGGAATAAATGTAAAATGTGTGTATTTTGTACATGTATGGGTGTGTATTTTTTTAAAATATATTGTCCATTGTTATCCATCATTCTCAATAAATTCTTGTGCATCCTCCATATAAAAGTGTCTAGAGTAGAAAACAAGGAAGGTTTCTCCAATTCATCAGCTGTATTTTCCTTCCATTTAGCCAATTGTTTTTTTATTCTTTCAAGTTCAAGGTTGTAGTGCATAAACTAAAGTGTAGAAATAAATTTGTATATTATTTACACTCTTCTCACTCCCCATCTTTTTCCCCTTTAGACAGAGTTCTCAGGTTTCAATTTTCAATTCATGAGGCACACGAAAATTGGAGGCTACTCATCGTCAGTCTTTGCAACTTGGTTTTTTCATAAATCACGACTTTAATGCCTTCTCAAAAAGAAAATGATTGCGTCTTGTTCAAGGGGTTTAGTTAAACTGTAAGTTGAAATGGGCTTAGAATATGTAATCCATAATATTATACATGTATACCCAAGTCCCAAAGCCTCAACTGTACTGTACTGCTGGGGGTACCTCTATTGTAATCCTATTACGGAAGGTCAACCAAAAATTTATTATTTTAAAAGTGTATTGATATTATGCAAATACTACAGACATCCATGATGGATCATCCCCATCTTCATGATCACGACACATGTTTATTTTAATTAAATGTACACTATGTGAAATTAAAGGGACCACAAAAACATGTAATTGTACTCACTGAAATACCCCACCACCGATGAAAAGTTAATTAATCTAACCCACACAACCTACCCTCACTCACTCCTGTCCATCAACCGGCTGTACTGGTTGACACATGGAAAATTGCCGGGAAACATTTATTATCATTTTTTTTAATTGTAAAAATTATGATCCTAGGTCAGAAACGTTCATGATGATGAGTAACAAGTCAGTGAGTTGAAGCTGAAATTGAGTGAGGTTAAACCACTTGACGCTTGATCATCATTTTTTTTGCGGCACTACATTCACGATGAATTTCCACAAAAAAAACTTACTTTCAGCTCACTTTTTGGCCTAACCTTTTATTACTATTAGCATATGCACACAGTGTACAGTGTACACTGTACAATGTTATGTAAGGAAGAAATATTCGTACAATATTTGTGACTATAAAACATGAAAGGAAGAGAATCTTATGGGCTTCTATATTGTATAATGAAATTTAAGTGATATAAAAGAAAATAGTTTTTTTTGGGCATGGCAAAAGAAGAAGGGGACTCTGACTCTTATTTTTTGAGGAGAGTTCAATGAAATGCAAAGGCAAGGAAAGCAATCATGGTGAGCAATTATTACTTTACTTGTTCATTACATTTAACAATTTAACACCCCAACACATTGATTGTGTCAAGAATAGAACTTTTTTAAAAGGAGAAGATGATCATCATGAAAAAAAGGGGGAAGTGAGACGAGACTGAACCGACACGGCAGTCTGCTCAAGAAGAATCACAAAAGAGGTAAAACATTTTCGGAGGAGATCATTACTGGTACTTGCTCCTACTGTGCTTTTCATTTGTATTGAGAATTCTGAGAAATCAAAAAATACAGAGACGAAAATTCCTTTCCTCACACAGAGATTCTACACAAAATGGTTGAGAGTATAAGGATTAGATTAAATTTCCTGCTGGCAAATATAAAAAAAGGGATAGACAAGATAGATATTGTAAGGGCGTACACTAGACAAAGAAGTTGGTAAAATTGGTAGACATGTCACGAGAGAGGGCTTGAGTCTACTCTAAATTTCAACATTCTAGTACATGTTTAATATGTAACAGAGTGGGTCTCCGGTCAGAGGGCAAAAGGAAAGTTTTGTAAAGTAATTGACAATCTGCAACATTTTGTACTCAGCAAAACAATAAGGTCAAATGTATATATACCATTAATATTACCTATAGGCCATAGGGGTTTGGCTTGTCTTGATTCTCTCCACATATTTCTTGCCCCTTCTCTCTCTCTCTTGTCTGTACAAATAGAGTCAAGTTAATCGGCATTTTTATGAACATGTACTTATCAAATACATGTCCACTGCCAAAATGTCGTACAATTTCTCTAGTCTCATGAGTCAAAATTGATTAACAAGAATTTTGTGAACAAAAATGGTAAGGAAAGACCGCCTAGCACAGAGACAAGAAAAACAGAGGGGGGACGGTGTAGTGTTAATGGGAAATAAACCCTTTTTTTGTTGTTGATTTGAATACGTCAAGTGCAAATACAGTAAGAGGACGTTAATTTCATTCATTTAACTTCTTTTACCCTACACTTGTTCGTCATCCTCCAACTCCCTTTTGACAAGAGCCGTGTGTGTGTGTGTGTGGGTATACACATTTTGGTATTTATGTGTCTTTGTGAATATATATGTATATATATGGAATAAAAAAAACCATGTGTGTATGATGTAACACCCAGAAGATGACTGATACATATCTATACATATATACATGTATCTCATCACCTACCCACGCAATCACCACACATAGTGGTGACTTATGTACTGATGAGGACTGTACATATATGTGTGTATGTGTAACATGTATGCGAAAATGACTCGAAGATTTTTAAGCATGAATTCTTAATTCTTTGTCATCTAACGTTCTTCTTTTTTTTGTTCTTTCCAATGTATTTGTACCGTAGTTTTCAGTAGTCAAATGATTTTACCCCATGCTGTTTTTGATCCCTCTCTCTCTCTAATTTTTGTTCTTGTTGCTCTCATGGAGAGTGGTTCTCCCCCTTTTTTTCCTCTTCTCTCAAAAAAATAAATTCAACGACAATTAAGTCCTACACACAGGTGATTTTTGTCAAGGATAAAATTTATGTGTAAAAAAGGGTGGATTTTTCATTTCCGCATTTAATGACACTTTCCTTTTTGTCATACACACTTGTGGATTTTATACATTTTACAAAAAAAAGAAGAGGATGCCACCTTATAAAATTGTCATAACTGCATTAATTGCACATATGAGAGTAGTCTTGCTATCTTTGGGTTGGGGAGAAATTTTGTGGGTTCTTTTTTTGTTGGTATTTTTAACATGTAAATTGTTGTGAGAGTAATTTAACCAAATAATAAATTTTATAATCAGAGAGTTCAACTTTGTTTTTCATGGTTTAAAATGTGAATATAGTAAATAGTAAAAAAAATCTACAAAAAGAATTCCACAATCTTGAGCTCTAACGAGGAATAAAATTATTTAAGAATAAAAAAAATGTGAGCTTGTTAACTATAATTTGTAACATAAATATTGTAACATAATATGAGAAAATAAAGGGGAAGCTAACTGACAATTCATAACAAAAGAGAGAGAGAGAGATGAAGAAGCTCACACACCGATGCAGGGTCAAGTGCCTCAAACATTTGATTTAACGCAATTTCTTCTTGCACCATATGCCACATACTTTGCGAGTCTTAGAGTTTGCATGCCTAATTTAACATGAGACTGAGACTGGTATGTGTAGCCTTTACGTCATTCATCCACACTTTACATTTTTATTCATCTCACCGTCAATCTGTCAGTACTATTTACCTTGAGATGAGTTGACTCTCATTCACCTGGACTTCCCTCTCATTGTTTTTCTTCCTCATCATTTTTTACAAAATAGAGCAAACCCATGTTATTAGTATTAGTGTAAGTCTGACCGTGTTAAAATTTCAAGTATGAATACACTGCAAAAAAAATATTAAAAAAAAGTTTGTGTGTAAAGTTGATGTCATAATAATATATTTTTGTAATGTTGTATGCCCACCTTAGTTAACAGTTCACCCAACTTGAGTGAAAAATTTGTAATTAAGTTAATGAATTAAATGTTCAACTTTTCTTCTACTCAAAACTAACTTTTTCCGTTAGTCTCTCTCTGTTTGCTTGTTGAAAAAAAAAAGAAAACGGAAACTTTTTCTCATCTAATGAGTACGGAGTGCCAGCGCGTGAAAAGGATATGGAATGCTCCTTTCCTCATATAAATTTTCAATGTGTTCAAACCTATCGTCTATGATATGATTCCTCATATGTCATCCCCCTCCCCCCTAGTTCTTTTATCTTGTGTACTGTATTTTTCAACACTTTACAACCCAAACCTCAGTTTACTTTTCAAGAAAAACTGGTAAATACAGATATTACAATTATAACAGCTTATGAGGATGTTAGAGAAAAATTAAATTCATTATTTATTTCATTCACCATATTCTCCTTCTCTCTCTCAAAGTCCCGCTTCTTTTCTATACTCTATATATATATATATATTATTGTCTAGTCATTATGACGAGTGATATGAGGCTCAAAATAACGTTTATTTCCTATTTACCAAAATATTTATCTGTCTATTTATTTATCTTTGATAGTAGTCACTCAACAAAAAAAAGCCAACTCTAGAGTTGGCTTTTGTTTCTGTAGTACAGATAACTATTTTTTTTATTATTGAACCTCAAGAATTTATTTTTTCTGACGTCATTTTATCAATCGAGGTTTTATTAATTGTTACACATGTGAAATAAATCAAGGTTGTTATTTTTTTGTATGGACATGAGGACAAAAAATTTTATTGTCAACAAGAGAGAAAAAAAATAGTTGGAAAGTGCATAAGTGCATGGGGATGGTATTTTTGTGTGTCTCTTGTCAAACTGACACGCTGACTAGACAGACTGAATGGGATTAGAGTACAAATGTAGTTAGCGTAAAATTTAGAGGAGAGAAATAAAAATTCAAGTGTACAAAAATGTTGTTGAATTGCAAACTGCATACAAAGAAAAAGTAACAAATTTATACACATTGAGACTCTAAGTAGAAATGTCCTTTTTTTCTCTCTCTCTCTCTTTATACAATTTCCTTATTATTTAAACCCCATAACAGTTTCTCTGCTTACCTGACTCTGACTTTGACTTTGTATTTTGGCTTTTTTTTGTACATGGTGAAAAGAACAGAGAGAGAGAGAGAGAGAGAAAAAAATATGTGGACAAAAGTCGCAAGAATAAAAATAAATGTTTGAAATTTCAATAGAAAATGGCTAGAGTTTTTGTTTAATAATATTAAATTCAAATAATGAAGAATACATAGAAAAAATCTTTATCTTTTATTTCCTTTTTTCAATCCAATGCCAAATATTCACGGCACATGACTTTAATAATGAGTGAAAATAAGAGAGGGAATTAAATATTATTTTGGACAAAAAAAAATTACTTCCACCGCATCTCACATCTTCAGAGAGAGAGAAAGATGGTAGAACAAAGTATATTTTAGCTGTAAAATCTTTTTTTTAATTATCTTCTTTTCCCCATCTTTTTACAGATATAGTTGGATAGTTTATGAAGAAAAAACCCCGTAACTTTATTTTGAATTCGAGGAGGAAATATATTTCTTGCAAAAAAAATATATTAAATTTTTTTTGCAAGTCATTCAAATAAAATAATAATAATTGTGTACTGAGTCTACAATGTTAGTTTTTTTTGTCAAAAAAGTTTTTTTTTTCTTTCACATTCTTTTGAATGTGATGGATAAAAAGTAAAAAGATTTTGTTCAATAAACAATGACAGGTGGATGACAAGTTGTAGAGTGCGACAAAAGGAGACAAAATTTTTTTTCGTCTTCTTTGTATACTTTAAATATTAAAGTCTGGTCAACTAAAAAAAGTTAATGTTGACTCTTCAAACTTAACTTCGAGGATTAGTAGTTCCAAATTTACATTGGAATGGAGGTTTTTTTTTCATAATGAGGTCATTGAATTATCATTATGTTAAGAATATAACCCTCCCTCCCTTGGACATTCTCCATCTTTTTTTTTCTTGACTCGATGAGGACTCTCAACTTTAACGAGACAGTGAAATGTAACTCTCATGAATGAACAATTTAACGACAACTAATGAAATGAACCCAAATAATGGAACCAAAGTCTCCACATTTTTTGAATCATGTCATCTCGTAAGCTTAACTTTAGCTGATTAAAATTTTTAAAGTGTCTCCATTTACTTAAAAAAATGACGTTTTTTCTTTTAGTTTGTCTAGTGGTGCAATGACACTGAGGGAATATTTACAGTCAAATAAAATTTTGGTATTTTAAATATAAAAAGGACTTGAGAGAAGGAGGGAGAAATGCAAGCCTTGGAGAAAAAAAATGGATTTAAATTCTTAATTATGTCATTCTCTATCAAGCTTAATTATTATGATGGTCATAACACAAAAGTTATGACCCCAGTATAAATTTGAGCCTTAGTCTCTTCTTCACTCCCCAAACCTGCCCAAACTCCGAGAGGGATTTTATATGGGCTTAAATATATATATAGAAAATTGATATGATTCGACAAGCTTAAAACTTGCATTCTGTATTATTGTAATACATTTCACATTTATATAATTATACAACTGACATTGTCCAAAAAGTTTCAAGATTTTGAGCTTAACAAAATAATTTCTAGTAATAATTATTTAACCTCCATGTTACTTACATATATTTCTAAATTTAATGCTAATCTCTACATTTTTTTATCTCTACTATTACATGATCAAGTCAACCATTTGGTCGTCATTTTTACTACAAAATCCAAAGGAATTTTCAAGTTTAATTGTACCTCCCCACAACACCTTCCTCTTAAGATGTGAAATGTGTGTGAAAAAAAAGGAAATTTTTTCCAACAAAATTACTTAAGAGACTGGTAGGAGATGGGAAAAAAGGGATTTTTATTTGGTAGAAAACTAAAGGGAATAAAATCCACATGGTTCTGCTCTGGTTATTGGCCAGTGAACATAACATTCTCAAAACCACATTTGATTTTTATGCATGACAAATAACAAAGAGAGAGAGAGAGACCATTGTTCAGTGGATATTTTTGCCCAGTGCATAACTTAATGTTCTAATGGAATAGGAATTTTTAGTGGGGCCAGTTTTTACTCTCTGACTAGACATCTCTCATCCCCTCATTCCTATAGGAAATGGTTTTGTGTCTTGTAAGAAAATAATAAAGGAGGTAGAATGAGGTAATGTACATGAACAGATAAAAATTTACACAAAGTTCAATGTTGGACAGCTATATCGTTCAAGTAACGAAGCGTGCTCATAGAACACGTTTTCCACACAGCAAAAATTTTTCACAGATGATGATAACACACACACACTATAAGTTTTATTTGGGATGTATGAGTATATGGGTAACAGGACATTTTTTTTTCACCCGACTTTATTAGCTATAGATAGAGAGACCAAGAGCAAGAGCAAGAGGGGAGGGGTTCACAGGAAAGAACAGGTGCGGTGCAAATATTACACAGTAGTGTCTCTCTCTAACTTGTTCTTGTATTGACTTTATTCAACAATCCCAAAAATTATTCACACAAAGTAATACTTTTTTTTAGACTTAAAATATTATCCATGAAATTTGAGACACTTTGTCCAAATCACGTGCACCCCTCTTTACATGGACTGTACACAATTTTTGAATAACAAGTGACGTAAATTCATATAAAGGTTGAGGACGTATCTAATTGAGAAATATTCTCTGCCTCAAGACTTGTGGATATTTTTAAACTTGACATAGAAAATGGAAATGTTATTCAATAGACTATAGGGAAATAAATTGTGTGATTAATTTGTCAACGGTTAAAGTTAAAGGTTAAACTTAGTTTTAAATTAGTACACACATAGCTCTAGACACGTCATAAAAAAGAATAAGAGAGAGAGAGAGGGAAGAATTAATAGGCCATAAAATGTTGCAAATTTTGACCCCTACTAAAAAATCTCCTTTTTTCTTGCCCCGAGTCTCATCCGTCAAACTATTTTTTTTGCAATGGACAGATGATTCTACAGATAGTCAAGTTTTTTTTATGTAACTTTTACGTCTTATATAATCATCATGTGTATAATATTTATAATACAATGTTTTTCTTTTTATAATATATAGTGGAGTATTATTATATAAAGTTGACTTTTTAAATGGGTGAGTTTTTGAGCCTTTTCAAAATAAAAAAAACTGTTAGATTTGTGGATTGGGTTACAAAGATGAACAAGAGCCTTTGGTGTTACAATGTAATTTATTAGCGCACCTGTAAAAATGGAAAACCTTGGCTTTTACAACGTAAAATAAATTTAGTTTACAAACTTTTAAATGAATTTGTTATGTAAAAAAGCCACACAACAAGTTTAAGTTTCTATTGTTTCAAAAAAGTCTGAGAACTTTTTTGACAATTTCTCTGAATCATCTCACAAAAGAATCCAAACCCACTTTTAGGGAATTTTTAAAATGGCATCATGTTTCTTTTTAGGGTAATGATGAAGATGAGAATGAAATTTATTTTGGAAATGATGAAATGGGCTCAATGTGTCATTGTCAACGTTCAAATTTCATGAATACTTTCAATATTTATAATTTATTTGGCTAACGACAAGAAAAATGGAAAATAGTCATTTTCTCTAAATATTTTATAATAATTTTCCTTTTGTTTTAAACATATGAATTACACAAAATTCACCACAAAAGATCAATGGGATTCTGGCCTTCTGGAGGGATGCCATTTGAGTTGAAAAAAAAGAAATAGAGGTGCCAAATTTGGGAAGAATAATGGGAAGGAAAAATGTTATAAATTATAAATATCTGAATAATTTTAATGATAATATAATGACAGTTTTTTTTCTAAGAGGCAATAATAACGTTTAAAAATTAGTAGATCACTTTATTAGTAAAATATACATTTACATTTTAAATAATACAGATATTTACGGTATTTTATAATACAAAGTATCTGTAATAGATATATAGAAAAGTCATGGCTATTCATTACAAAAATAATAAAAAATTGTATAAAGTGAGTTACATGACAATTCAAGTCCTGAAATGGTTAGTCATGCAATATGGTAATAATTGTATAATGATGAAGGGAGCATGATATATTCAACAATAATCATCATCATCATGAATGATGTATGATGGGAGTTTTGTCAAGACTTTTTATTTTTTATTTTGAGACATTCTTCTTTGTTTTGTCCGCTAGTCATCTCTTCAAAAAATATTTTGAAGGTGCAAAAATATATACAGTTTAATTGGCCAAACTTGGTAGTATCTGTAGTATCTATATAGATGCTACAAATATAAGTATAAGCGCTCCTCAATGTTTTAAAAAATGTAGTCAAGTTTTTAAGAAAAACTTTAAATTTTGAAAGACAACGAGAGGATGATGTAATTATCTGACAAAGGTGAGGGGTTCGAACTCTATTAGAATTTCATAGAGAGATCTTTCAAATGTGTCTCACATTTCACACGGAGGGAGAGAGAGAACCATAACAAAGGGTTACAGGTTCATCCTCATCATAATGTAGAGACAGAGAGAAGGATGTTGATTCTCAAGAGAGAGAGAGATCATTAGTATTTTTACACATTTTTTTGGGGGGCAATGATGACAGGGATGACCATTACAACGGTGGATTGCCATTTCGTTTAAACGACAATGGACATGATCTCATATGTAGCCCTCAGTTTTCAATAGTCTCAAGGTTTCCAGGTTATTGTTACACATCCAAACAGGCACGTCTTAAATAGTTCAACTCATCCTCATCCCCATAATAATGTCCAACATACTACAAGTTCACACAATCTTTTTTTTAAAAAGTCGACGCCGTTTACTTAATTACCATTTTGGCCATAGTTTAAAATATACAGTGTACATTATTTTTTTAAAATTACAAGTTTAGAATTTAGACAAGTGAACTACATACAAGAAGATTTAAAAGTTATAAAATATATTTACAAGTAAAACACAATTTAATATTATAATAATAGATAAATCTTCTCTGTTGTTCTGCTTGAAGCAAAAATAATTTACATGTAAAATGGTATATTCCTCTTTACCATCTTTAAAATAAAAAATGGTAAATGTCAAAAGGTTTTCAAGTATCAAAACTAGTTAATTACCATATTTCAATTAAATAATAATACAGTAAAAAAAATGTGTATTTGTCTACAAGAATTCATGTTATTAACTTGTACATGAGTCACTATTTTTATTCAAAATAGAGATACAGATATTAACCAGGAAATTCTAAATGTAATTAATTATTAAAAAGAAAGACACTCTACTAGGCTACAGACTATTGTCTCATTAATGAACTCAAGTTTAAAGTTAACAAGAACAAAAAAAAATACATTAATATATGTATCCTGTGAACAATCATTGCATAATAATTCCATAGCATGTAATTAACTGATTGTTATTATTATTTCTCTCAATATTCATGTGTTAATGATACAAGACAAAAAGAAGGAGGGACGAATTCGGAAGTTTGTGTGTCTATTAAATTTAAATGAATTCCACACAATGGAAACAATACAAGAAGGAAGTTTTATATTTTATACAAATGCAGAAAAGAAATAGGAAGGAAAAGTGGTTCAAAAAAAATGGACTCAAACTATTAATTAATTTAGTTGTAATATATAACACGTCATTTTTTTACTATTTAAAATTGTGAATTCAACTAAAATGTACTTGACTACACAGCCTAGTACACAGTTGTCTTAGTCTGAGACTAAGACTAACTTTTATAAAAAAAAATAATAATAAATAGACAAAACTTGTCTTGCACATGTGGGAATGAGGCTCAATTTCTGTCGGACTTTTCTTTAACGGTGAAGATGGCTATTAACGGTATACATATTATTGTGTGTAAGAATATATAACATGGACAAAAATTTTTGTACATCATTTTCACTCACAATTTTTGCACTCTGTGGTGAAGTTCGACTATACGACGAGTCTCTCGTTCTCGTCAAAACAAAAAATTCCCATCCTTCCCTCTCAAAAGGATTGTCTTCACATGAGTAATAAACACAAATATATATTCTACTACCTGCTGTACATGCTTAGATCGATAGAAGATGGCCAGTCCTTTTTTTGATAAGAAAAAAAATCCTACTATCCTAATCTAATTCTTTTTACCACTTACTCCATTTAAATTCCATTTAACGTGAGGACTCTGACAAAAAAAACGTCCATGGTACGTCTTATATAGAAAAATGAGATTATTTTACGTTAGATCCATGTTCCCATGTATGTAAAAAAAAATGTGTCACTAGTTGCATGACTGAATTGTAAGCATTTTGCTTGTTCATCCGGACTCTTGTCGTTTATTTTATTATTGTTTTTGTTTTTTTTGTGTCCTTCTTGTCTCTTTCCCCTTCCCTCATTTTTTGTCTTGGTGTACTTGTCTATCGTATCGTTGTATGATTTATGTAGATTGTGTAACATAAATAAATTTCTTTTCAACTAGATTCTTTCATCGTGAGAAAGAGACTAGAATGTTTAAAAAGTTTAAATTAAAATATATAACAGACAGAAATTAGATAACAATATGTTATAATGTGTACATTTTTACTACTTGTAAATTAACTCACTCTAATCATTAGGATGGAAGTGAGAGAGAGGAAGAGAGAGCCGTGAAAATTTTCAAAGACATTTAAAAAAAACTTTGTACTGACAAATCAACATGAACATTTATAATTGTTAAATAGAGTGAATCAAAAAAATTGTATTGTTACATTTACATAATTTATGTAAAATTAATTTTAGATTATTTTGATGAGTGGACAAGAATATTTCATGTCATGTAGAAAAGGAAGGAGAGACTTGTATTATTTAAATTTGACCCTATATTTAATCAGTAGCATTTAAAATGACATGATCATATAAATGTGGATGTACATACTTTTCTAATTGAATGGAAACTTGTAAGGTAAATTGAATTCATTGAATTAATGAGAGGTTGAGTTGACACCTGCCGTGTCAAAAGGATTATTGACTGGTCCCCATAACGAATTTTGTCTGCATGACTATTAATTATGGTCCATTATGTTTCTATTCTCACATATTATTAACCATGTATCATTTCTACAAGTGTTGACATTAGAGTTAAATGTAGAGAGAGAGACTAACAACAATGTAAACTCATGCGTTGTCTCGTTCATGCTGAAATAATTTGGACATTGTATCAATACCACGGCTAGTTAAATTCAGATTCAGTACCATAGTGGCCAAAATAGATTAACATTTAAATGACAGAAGACAGAATAAAAAAAGTATCTCATAATATATTCACATTGACCACGTAACATTAGACAATCTGTAATAACTGTTAACTGTTCTCTCCACTTAAAATACTTGAGAATGTCTCTCCCTTATTTTTTCTAAACTTGATCCTCCTCCTCCTTCTACACCTACAATGACAGAGAGAACAATTAAATATATTGTATATTGTCATTCCACTATTTTCATTTGTTTCTTGTTCCTCCAAATCATATATAGCCACAAGCTCCAACATTTTTGTCTACTCACAATTAAAATACACAATTGTACTTGTAACAAGATGAGGATAACTAATTAAAGTGTGAATTAATACCGAATTCAGTGACTAATATTTTAAATACTTTAGAGTGTATTATGTACATTTGACTAATTTCTTAACCTTTAGCAAATATTTTGTACATAACTTTGTCCTCCTCTTAAACTAGAGAGAGAGAGATGCTGTTAGTCTTTGTTATATGGATATTAGCAAGTACTTAATCTTTAATCCTTAATTCCGTCAAAAGGTGCGGGAGTTTATATATATCTATTCTATAGACTATAGCCATTACGCATTAGAAGCGACGGCAAGTTGGACAATACTTGTTCACAGAAGACTCACATGGAGGAAGGAATAACAGTAAAGAGTGTTATATAATATGCATACTTTACCTGTTAAATAGAAAAATGAGTGAGAATTAATTTAAATGTCATGGCCTCTCGTAAATTATGGATTAGCGAAGAGAAGACCCGCGTGAAGAGCTCAGCATGCTCAGCATGGATTTTTTTTGCAGGTTGAAACTTGAAAGAAGGGACATGTGTAAAAAAAATTTCGGTGCATTCATTTTCATTTCTGTGTACACTGTACACAGATATACAAAAAAGAGAGACTGTATACTCGTATTTGAGGTCGGATAAATGCGTATAAATAATGATTATGTATGATATTGTAATAATGTGATAAATCTAATGGTTGACATTTGTTTGATTTATTTTCTTTTAGGTTGCGGGGAGCGGCAGCACAAATGCTTATGTGGGATTCCACGCTGCATCGACATAGAATTAGTTAGGAATGGAGTTCAAGACTGCCAAGACGGAGGATCAGATGAGGGTAATATTTTATTTTATTATTTACTCTATTAATTATTTCGTTACCCAAATGTAAATTCCATTCAAAAGTCGTGAGTTGTAAATGTACTTGATGACAAACACCCAAAAAATTCTTGTCATGAAAAATCATGTCCTGAACAAAAAAAACTCACCAAATATATTCTCTCTCTCTCTCTTCTTATTTAATTGATACCAATTTCATCTCATGATTTATACACCATATAGAAATAAATTGATTTTTTTTCTGACTTGATGAGAAACAAAAGGCTTAAAAAAAGTTCAGGAATAAGATTGACGACTAAGAAAATAAAGAGGAGGAGGAGGAGGGGAGTAGCAAAATTTAAGATGGATGGTCCAATTCAATTTTGGCCCATACAAAAATTCTTTTATTCACCCCTGCTCCTGTCACATTCCCCTTCCTGACTTTAACTTTATCCGATGCGATGAAAAAAAAGTATTTAAAAAAATGGTCTTTGTAAGAATCAAGAATATTATAAAGAAAAAAGAGCCCTCCATATTTAACGTCGTCGTCGTCTCCTTTGTCTTCTACATACATGTACATGTAATTTTGCAATAGGGCGATGCAGAAGCCAAAAAACGCATTCGAGCTCATTTGTAATTGTTTAACCACAAACTATACTAACTACTAAAAAAACAAGGAGATTTTTTTCTTCTACAATGTTATTTTCTAGAATATTAGTACCAGTATCAAGACTCACAGTCCCAGCATGGGAGGTAGAATTGGAGAAAAATGTATAGCAAAGAGACGAAAATAATGGTTGAAAATTATCATTGTTTCACAAAATGAAACAAGAGAGACCCCACAAAGAGTGAATGTACAGTGAGGCGAGCTTAATTAAGACATTTTGACATGATAAGTAAATCATGAGGAAGGTAGAGAGAGAGAGAGAGAAAAAAAGGAATGGTTTTAAAATTTAAAACCTTCACCTTGTAACCAAAACTCTATAATATATTATATCACAACTTGTACTCTGTATTACATTGTACAATCTGTAGTCAGCTGCTGTATGAACAATTTATAATTTTCAAGAGTACAAAAATATGAATTATTGTTTAAATTCTTGTTTGAGACTTGTGACAGAGACTCAAAAAATTTTCTTCTTCTCTTGTACTAGTTGTACTCGTACACCATAAACATAAGACACAAAATGTGTCCGTAAGCCAAAATAATTGTTAGATTATTCTCTAGCTTCATCAGTCATTCATACATAAAGTAAATTGACATTAGTGTTAATTTTAAAAAAATTATAATTATTATAGTGTGACTAATAGTCTACATATTCTATCAGTATGTATGTCTAGCTAAAATATTCTAATAATTATTTATTTTTTTGACATGTTGTCAAGAGGGGGATGAGGTGAACAACCCGTTCATGGAATGTTTGAAACAAGACAACACAGTAAAAATAATCATAATAACGATGAGTCAAAATCCATTATAATAATTGTAATGATGAGAGAGAGAGAGAGACAACAACTCTCTAAACTTTTTGCTCATATAGTATTTTCCTACATGAGTATATGTACAAGACTTAGATTTAAATTTAAATTAAAATTCATCTTTATATCATGTAGAGGATGTAAGCATATATAAATATTGGAAAGCAATTTCTTGTCTTTACAATGAGACAGTTGAAAATCTACATATCTTTAGGACTTATTAATATGTATACATATTAAATTCTATTTTCAATTGGCAAACTTTATTTTCTAATGACCATTATTCATCTCACAAGTACACAATGAGACTCTTTACAATAATAAAAAATTCCTTTTTTTATTTATGAATCTCAAGTGCACACAGTCTATTTCATATTTGTAATGTTAAAAAAAATAAAATAATTAATGTCAATGTTCTACCCCCTTTTTCTAGGTCAATGGGATCCCTCAAAATGTGCGATTAAAAACAACACATCCGAAGACATTAGATTCAAACGTGCAGCTCTATCAGGTTAGTACAAAAAATAATTTCTTTTTGCTTTCCTATTTACTATTTACCTCTCTCCCTCTCTCTCTCTACAAACTTTACCGTGCAAATTTCTGTACACTGCTGTCTATTCTTATCTTAAGAGAAATTTTTTTCTTGACGATAATTAATTAATTAAACGTCAATTCTTTTTTTTTCTACAAAAAAAACTAACTAGAATAAGTACTAAAACTTTTACATATTTTTATACATATCATCATAATCTTTGTTCATTTGTGCATAAATGGTTGGTATATACAGACACGTACATGGTATTTAAAGTATCTAGTTTATTTTTTTTCATAGACTACGTGTAGAATGTCATGAAATATTTATAATTTTACATGATTTTTTTTATCATTTGGCTTGCTTCCTCCCTGCTTTCCTCATGTAAATAAAAGTACACACGAGTAAGTTCCGATGAGTCGGAAATTGTTTAGAGATATCACACACACAAAAAAAAGTAATCAAATCCTCCTCCTTGTTACTTGTTGGTCATGAGCCATTTCAAACTGTTGTTAATTATCCCAACATTTAATATTTCATTAAATGGGTTACATGTGAGTATATAGTTTTACATATGAAAATATCGTCACATGAAAAAGAAGGACAAGGTATTTAGGTCTTGTAAAAGGAATATAAATTGTAAAATTAATTTGTAGAGTGTCAATGGATAGACACAAGTTAATTTCTTTCCCTTCCTCATCCTGATACCCTGATTCCCACTACTAGTGGCCATACTTATATTGACTGTAGAGAGCCTCAAGGAAATGAAGGGGGGAGTAGCTCCCTACAAAGGATAGACAAGGGAGATAATACATCGAAATTATGCATTAATGTTTCCATCTCCATGACTGGGTGCATGTTTACTTTATACATGATTGTCTCTATTGTATCCTTCCTAATGTGGATCCACTGTATTGTTATCGTTCTGCTTTCCTCGTCCAACTTTGTCATATCGTCTCCCTCTCTCTCTCTCGATACATGGGAATTGTAGAAACCGTGAGAATGACACACGTCGTGTGTGTGTGTATATGTCTTTTATGTATAAAATCACGAGTTATTAGTAATGATGATGTATATTATTGTATAGCAACATTTTCTCGACCTCATTTAAAAGTCTTAATTGTATTCCACCTTTTTATATTCATGGGTGCCATGAATTGTATACAATTTTCTATGTGAATTGACACTAGGATAGTTTTTTTTCAATTAATTTTTTTTTATTCTATCAACTTCAATGTACACACACACACACAATATTTATCTTTAACCCAATTTATATCCTTGTGCTCTTTTCATTTTAATCAATTTTCTATTATTTATTTTTTATGACTAAGAAAAATTGAATCAATTTTAATTTGGAAAGACAATTAATTATTTAAATTTTAGGTTGTTTATTATTTTTAAAAAATGAATAATCAACATCGAGTTTGAATTTAAAAAAGAATTTAAGAATTGAATTTAAATGTAATTAACATGTTGAGAGAGTAATTGTTTTATATTAAATAAATTTAATTTACATGTAATTTGAGAGCATAGTTCAAAGATAAATCCTTCAAAAAAAGAAAGAGAGAGAAAAAATTATGATTGTATAAAAATTCAACAATTTTTTTAACAGTCAAGAAATTCTAACCTATGTCAAGTGAAATGGCAACACACGTGGTGACTTTTTTTGTCTCTTTCATTCTTCAAGAATAAAAGATAACGCAAGTCAAAAGAAGGGGAAAATGAAAAACCACAAAGATGACAATAAAAAAGACTCAAATTTTATTGTCACCTTCTCCCCCCCCCCCTCCTCTCTCTCTCTCTTCAAAAAAGAATGAACAAAGAAGGAGAAAAGATTTGAACAAAAAAAAAGAAATAAAATTAGCATAACATGTATCTCTCCATTATTTATTTGTTAAAAAAAATTCTTTTATGGAAAAAAAACTCTCTCATACATACACATAGAACGTATAACTTGCATAAGAAAATGCTTTTTATGTTAAAAAAAAGTTAAAAGCTGGATTATTGTGGACTGCGCAATATGTACATTATTACGAATTTAACAAGTTTATTTTTTTTACTGTATCCAAAGTCATTTGTCTCCAACTATGCTTTGTCTTGATAAATATGAAAAAATTTATTATAAATTTTAGAACCGTTATAGTTAGTGTACCTACTTAATATTTTGTTTACAAAAATTTACTAATAGATTTGACTCCCTTCATTCTTGCTAGTACGTACAAACTACAAGACATGCAGAACAATAAAAAAATGAAATTTTGGTGTCCCCAAGAAACTTTTTTTTTGTGACACGTAAAAAATAGAGAAGAGAGTTTGTCATCTCATTGACAAAAAAAGAAATTAATTGAATGTAATCAAAGGCTTTGAATGTATATTTTTTTGAAGAACTGAAAAGAGAACCGTACTCGTTTCCTTAATTAAACCACAAGTTCCTTTTTACCTGAGAGACGGAGAGTCGGCTCATTGCATGTGATCCTTTAATTTAATTTCTATTGTAATGAAAAGAATGAGAGGATAATATTTTATACATATAATTCTTTTATACAAGTATCACTGTCTACACACACACACACAATACATAAAAGATTAACAATAATAATGATAATTTTCTCGCCTACTTGTTTAATATTTACGTAAGTAATTTCCTTCTCTCTATGAGTACAATTTATACAATTTAACTTGAAACTTTCTTTATACCACACACACAAGTATAGAGGCAGTCTTCACTTTTTAAAAATTGAATTGTACGAGTATCATTACCTACACACAAGCTATACATCACACACCTGATATTTTTTTATATTTATTTAACAATATACAAACGAAAAGGAGAAGAAAAATTCCCATGGATCATGTTGAGTGTATAAAAAAGAGAGGATATTTTATTTAAATTTAAGACTGATGACTACCCCCCTTAAATTATGATGGCTACCTAAGTAAGTACGAGTAACATTAAAAATCATACATGATGAGTATGGATCATTTACAATGTGAAGTGAAGAGTCAAGTACCTTTTCATTTCATTTTTCTATCCAAGGAAAGATTAATATATATAGAGGAAAGGTACATAAAGTTTATAGTTCAATGATCATATTCCCATATATTATCTCCCAGCTCTTCTTCCTACCTCTACAAAATGTACAGAGAGAGAGAGAGATACACTTGTAACTCTGTGTATTGAATAGACATTTACTTGTCCTCTTGTCACAAACAATGTTTTCATCATGAACAAGTTTAGTTTGATGAACTCTGACCTGAATACATATTACATGAAAAAGACGGAATAAAATGATCATCATTGTACGATATTTCATGTCTTTCCACAAGACCAACTCAAATAAACTCCATCATTGGCCATATGAGTACAAGTGGAGATGATGAGTCTACTTTGTCACTGAATCGTCTTTTTATTTTTTTAAGATCTCCACTGCAGTCTTGGTCCCCTCCTCCTTTCTTATAATGTGAATTGATCTTTTTTGTCAATATTTTATTGTCAATTTTTATACCACAAAATGATATTGTTGAAGAATGAACAATTTGTCGTTAAACATACTGACTACCTGTACTATTATCACATATTCATTGTATTTTAATTTTTTATATGTATGTACATAAATTTATCTTGTATCTCCATTCAAGACGACAAAACTTTCACGTCTTCTCTTCTTAGGACGAAATATTTCTGTTTTGGTCTCTCATTTAATTACATGTACACACTGAATTAAGCATCAAGTAGAATCTACCTTCATATAATCAAGTCCATTAGTGTTAAGCCATGTCTGTCTATTTTTTTATTATAAAAAAAGACAACAATGACAACAAGAAAAGGGTTTGCTGTAGGAGAAAACTATTTTTTTTCTGTTGGTGTTTTTATATGTCGATGCATTTTATAAAATTCTTTTTTTTCTCAAGTGGATACTGGACACAAGATAAGTTTCTGTTTTTTTTGATGGGACCGTATAAAACTCCCTTTTACTAATGTGAATGATTAATGTATTCTTTCCTCTCTCTCTCTCTCTGTTGAGACTAAATCTGCAGAGTGAGAGACAAGAGGTTGAGCTGACTTTATTAAGGGCAAGAATCTCACGTTTCACGTTTCACGTTTCCTTAATTCTATTTACCATTTTTTGCTTCTTTATTGTTGAACGCATCAATTCAGGTGATTTTTTTCTCTCTCATCGTCAGTCTGTCACTGTATTTTATCTCGTCAATGATTTTACCATAGTTTTATCATTTTTGTGATCATGACATGATTTTGATGATGACAAGAAGAAGAACAAGATGGAAAATGAAAATGGGCTCTTAAAAAATTATCCTCTAATCAATCATTGGTCAGTGGAGAATGTAATAAAGATTGAAATTGAAAAGAGATTTTAAAAAAAGTCATACAAATTTGGAGATCAGTATCTGTAATCCATTATCATGCCCAAATTTTTTTTATGAACTTGAAAACTTGCTTGTATCTCATATATCTCAGCTTTCCTTTTTTTGATGCACTTTTTTCCATTTTTTTTATACAAAAATGAATGATTTTTTTCAAGGAAATACACCTGGAATATTTAAATGTGATTTTATAGACAAATTCTCATTTCATAAGGACACTCGTGATACATTTATTATCATTTCCCAAAATCCCATTGGTTTCAATATCCATTTGCTTACACTGCTTACATTTTTGTATATTTAAATATGATTGTGGTAGTGTTCTAATTTAATACTTTGAAGCTTCTTCTTCTACAAAGGACAATACAAGTCTCTAGATTTTTGTCTCTCTGTCTGTTCTCTCTTCCATCTTATTTATCTGTCTCTTTATAATAATCTTTAATATTCTTTCCTTATTCTTTGCTATTTGACTCATACAAAAAAATGCACGTTTCTTCTTGGTCTTGAATTTTTATAAACTTTTTTATTTTTACAAAATCTAAAGTACTTTGTGTCTCATCAATGCAATCTGTACCAAAAAAAAATATATATAAAATCTTTAAGTAATCTCCTCGTAGATTGTGGTCTACAGTTTGTACGGGCCAATAAATTTCTCCGCCGTAATTTTCTAATTTGAAAAAAATTATCTTTTATGATTTTTTTTGTGTATTAAATTTTCATCTTTTGTATTTTGCTTTTTCGATAATTTTTTTTTGAGAGAGATTTTTTCTGTTGAGAATGAAAACTGTATAAAAAAAGTAATGTATTTTAGTTTAAAATGTAAATTAATGTATAAAAAACAAAAGTTTTGTACAAATCACTTTTTTTAGTTTGTCTGAAATTATACAATGGAGAGGACAATGTATAGACAATTTTTTGAAATTTTTACTAGTAGTTTTTTTTTGAAATTATGACATTTTAAATGTACAATGAAAAATTTAATGATCAAATTTCTGAGAATTTATATGCCCCGTCAAACTTTTATTCTATGAATGTCAAATCTTTTTTCTTGTATATATATATACGTCATGTACTGTATAGTGTCCGGGTGTTGTAGAAAGTATTTAATTTTGTCCAGGGAATTGCTCTTGGAGGTCAAGTGCCATTTTGATATTTGACCTCATGGCTATTCTGTAGACAAAATAGATATTTTCCACACTACCCGGGTACTAAACAGGAGACGTATTATATATATATATAGTAATAAGAATTTCAATTTCAAAATAACTTTTATTTAAATTGCATGAGAAAAAGCACTCAGTACACCTTCCTTCTTTCTGTCTCTATATCACAGAACTTTCCCGGGTGACCAATTTGGGCGCCACCACAACTTTCTTTGGCGGGGCCAGGAATAAGCCTACTGGATTGCTTACAACAACCATGGGCTCATTTGTGACATCAGGAACGACAACTGAATACATCACGAAAATTCTTGCTACGTACATAAAGGGCACTTATGCCCGAATTTTGTCGACAAGTTCACGCATTTATCATGCCGTTCCTACGGATGGTGGTGACATGACAGACTTGGTGAGACCCACGGGTTTCATTGCGTCTACTGTCTCCAATGAAATTAATGGCTACGCCACCACTGCACACACAACCGACTTTTACAGAACCTACATTGACGGAACATACGCCCAATTAGTCTCATCCTACTCAAATGTCAACTATCCACCATGGTACACTGACAAAATTGTCGCCACTTCCAATTTATTGGGTGCCAGTGATGTAGACTCTGGAGTAATTTATGCTACTCCAGTCATTGAATCTGAAAAATCATTGGAATCTGCCTACCTATTTGAAGATGCTAATGCCCGAGTCAAGACCGTAATTGTTCCAACTAAAATTGTACCACAAGTACAAAATACTCTCCTTCCTCGTCAATTCAATGGACGTTTTGATGCCAAGAATGGGCGCAATGTCATTGCAGAATTGGGTATCCTTGAAAATGGTTTCCGTCCAAATAACAACAAGGACAGTGAAGTCAAAGTGACTGGAACTCATGGGAAATTTGTTCACACAGACAATCCAACTGGGGGTGAAACAACTTACAATGTTTTCACTGGAACTTATGTTCAAAATTCCAAAACATTTTTATTCTTTTTTGGAAATACTGTAATTGAAGCAAGTAAAAGTTCTGGAGAAAGTTTGAAAACTCTTCAAGTAGAAAATGGACCACCCCAAAGTAATAATGTTGTTTTGGACATGTCAGAAAACTTAAAGGTCATTGTTCCATCCAACAATCAAAGAATTCCCATTGAAGGCTCTATTCAAGGACAACACATGGAGGGACTCTTGGTTGAAATTGAGGCCTCTGAACCAGGCGGTGATTTCATTACAGTCGATGGAGCACGTCAACAAGTTGACAGTCGTACTCCAAGTGACCCCAGAATTGACCAAGTGACTGTCACCATTGGAAAAAGTAAACCAGTAATTCACAAGAGTAAAACATTCTCCACATCCTTTTCCTCCATGAAAAAGGGAGATAAAATGGATGAAAATGAAATTCCAACTGGTCGCAAAGTACCCAATGATGCTCAAAGTGGCTCTCTCGTAGATTCCTCCTTCATTCGTCCAACATCAGCCAGACAAGTGAGTCTCCCAACTTTCACTGTAGGACAAGAGAAATATGACGAGCCAAGTTATGAAGTCAGTGGCAACCCAGAAAATCAAAAGAGTAAAGAAGATGTTGTCATTAATGTACAAAGTTCCATTACAAAAGAAAGAAAAAATTCAGCTCCAGTCTTCCAAAGACCAACACCAAAACCTCCAGCACTCCCCTCAATTCAACCACGACCACCTCAATCACAATCCTACAGAAGTCATCGGGCTTTTGTTGATCTCTTGGACTCTGAAAATGACTTGCAAAGTGCTGCCAGTACAGGTCGAGCCACTGTGACTTACGTGGGGTTTGCTGATTTTACTACAACTGTTGGAAACACCGTCATTGTTTTTATGCCCAGAACTAAAATCATTGAAGACATGTCCATCAGAGCTAGTAAAACACAAAGTCCAACTATTGACCCCACCCGATTCATCTCAAGGGAACCTGTTACAGAAGAGCCAACAACCACCACAACACAAAAACAAAGGGAAGAGACAACAACAAGTAGAATACGAACTACTACTCAAAGACTACAAAAGAATTTGAAAAAACAATCAGAGAGACTAATCACTCCCAAATATTCTGTACAAGAGGATGAAGATGCCACAACTGAGATTTCACCAAGTGAAACAACAGTTTTAGTCTCTGGAACTCAAACAGTTTTTGCCAACTTAAAACAGGGTAAAACATACGTTAAATATGATGAGGCCACACCACAACTTCCAGTCCAATCACCTAGTCTCATATTTTCATCTCCAACACGTAAAACTGTTTTCCCATCTCGCTCTCGATTCCTCCCAAAACATCTTCAGTCAAAAGTAACTTCATCTCCAGTCTTGGCCTCCTCCTCATTGAAAAAGCCCGAGTCAAGTCCAGTAGTAAATGGAGGAGTGACCACAGCCTCCACGGCTGTTTTTCAAACAGAAAAAGTAAATCCAACTGGTCTAGTGACGTCAATAGCTGGGTCAGTGGTTCGTGACAAGACGACGACATTGTTCACATCACTCATCAGTGGAACATTTATTGGGGATAGTTATGCTCAAGTAATTAAATCAACCTCAACCGTCTTCTTTTTACTCCCAAGTAAATCATCATCATTTACCAACATTCTCTCCTCAATTAAACCAACTTCAGTTGCAAAATTTGGAGGGAAGGGACGGGCTACCTCATCAGCTGTTAGCTATGAAGTGACCACAACGGAACATGTTGAGGATGATGAAGAGACCACAACACTACCCAATAATGTTCAATTTGATCGAGTTGAAACAAGTACAAAATCTACTACAGAGTCTAGCACTAAAAAGAAGACTTCAAAGGAAGTCAGCTCTTCCAATGAAGACTTCCCCACAACAACGAGTAAAAATGAGGATGAGGATGAGTATGAAGAATATACTACAACCACTTCTAGTAGTACATCATCAACTACACCAAAGAGTAAGGAAGATTTGGAGAATGAAATTGAGACGGGAAGAAAGGTTGTGGGTCGACCACAGGATCAAGTCTTGGTCAATAATGTCGATGTGGAGGCTACACCCGTCAATCATGATCATGACAATGATCAAACTATTTTTATTACTAGAACTCTCCCTACTACTCTATATCGTACTTATACCTACTATACCACTTTCTTCCTTCCTCATGAGGACAGTACCATCACTTCTGTCACGTCTCGTGAGGTCACCAGTACGGCTGTAGGACTTGTCAAGAAAACTTTTGCTAGTTTCCTTCCAAGCTCTGTCGTCACTCCCTCTGCCTCCATTGTTCCCTCTGGGGATGAGTTGGAGGAGGATGAGGAGGAAAATCTTGGACAAGAAGAGGAAGTCAAACCATCACAAATTCAATCATCTCAACTTGTCAATCTTGTAGAACCATCCAGTGTTCAAGTCGTCTACAAAACATTTTTCACGGTATGTTTATGTCTCATTTTACATTAATGTGTTTGATTAAGGACCAAGTAGTCAAATTGAGTGGGTGATTTAATGTGTAAAAAATTCAGTTTTATCTTTTCTACTGAACCGATTTTCATTTATCAGGGCTCTTAAAGTTGCAGAGAAACTGCATTTTTACACATGAAACCAAAGACTCAACTTAATTGACAATATGGTCCTTTATAAGTATGATTGAATGAATTATGACAATTAATTTTAATATGCTTTATTATTCTCATTCTACAGACTTACACGTACCTAACAACATTCTTTACTGGTCAAACAAGCAGTATTTCAAGTCGGGAAGAAATTGTCTCAAATATTGTCACTCTCACTCAAAGTCCCTCTGCCTCTGCTTCCAGTAAAATCACTCCCACATCCAGTGAGAGTGTTCAATCTAAGAGTTTGAGAACAAGTAGCCCAGTGGTGAAAGCCTCATCTTCTCGTGGAAAATTCTCTGTGATTCGCAGATCAAAATTACTTTCTAAAACTCCAGCTCTAGCCTCATCATCAATTGTGGATGATGTTGTTGAACCATCATCAATTATTGAGCCAAGTGCATCAGTAGAGGAGGAGATTGAACCCAGTAGCACTGCTGCTGTACTCACAGCCACTGTTTACAAGACATTCTATACGGTATGTTCATGACTCAATTAATTAATGTATTTTGATGGAGAAAAATAATGTGGGTTCAATGTGATCCAAACATCCGAAAATTTTTATCCTGGTATTAACAGGATGACGATTCTTGGATGGGTAGTTTTAAAATGAGGTCACATTTAACCCACGTTTTTTTCTTGTCCATACTTTTATAAGAACTAATTAATTATGACAGCTAATTTTAATGTTTCTTTTTATTGTCATTCTACAGACATATACGTATTTTACAACTCTGTTCAATGGTGATAACACATCCGTCAAGAGTCGAACCGAAGTATTGACAAATATTGTTCCAACTGTGACTAAAATCACAGCAACCTCTCCAGTCGCATCAGTGGTTGCCACTGCTCACTATGATGATGAGGATGAGGATGAAGTACCAGAGGAAGATGTTGTCTCTCCTGTTCCCTATGGAAAAGAAACGACTCATTACACCACATACACGTACTTGACCACTAGTTTTAGAGATGGAACATCAGTCCTGAAAAGTTCCCTGGCCACTTACACAAAAGTTGTGGTGGGTGATAATGTAATTCGCTCTGGGGTCGTAGAAAGTCTCAAAATTGAACCAACTAAAATTCAGGGACGAAATGTACCACGTCCAACAGCCACTGTTTCACCCTCAAGAAAATCAAAGATTGTTGAACAAGATGATGACTCTGATTTGAATGAAGTTGGAAGTCATTTGAGTGAAACAAGTGAGACGACTGTGTCATCAACAAAGGATGAGCCAGAGGCAACCACAGAAGCAAATGACTACTATGAATTGGATGGATCCGAAGTGACCACACAAAAAAGTAATTATGATGATGATGTCGATCAAAAACAATCAAGTGATAGCCAAGTTGAGTCTGATGACAATGAAGTCATCAAGGGAGCCACCCCAGCATTGAAAACTTACTTTACGGTAAATAATTCATATCGTTTTTTTCTACACAAAATTTACATTAGCGGTCTACCCAAGATTTATGAAAGTTTAAAAAATTTCAAATTTGAGAAAATTTGACTTTTCGAATGAGCCAAAAATGTTTTTTTATTATTTATACCTTTCTCCAAATGTTTCATATTTTAAAATTGTTTATGAGTAAAATTACCCACAGTTCCATAAAAAAGTTACATTTCAAAATTGTTCGGAAAACTCCCCCTTAACTCTTTATAGAGAATTAATTTGGTCAATTAATTAAATTAAAAGTATCTTGGGTGTACCACTAATGATTTGTGAAATATTTGGCAGACCGCTATTCAATAAATCATGTAGTCCATTATAAATTAATGGAAATTAAATTAATTAAAATATTTTTTGATGAAATGATATTAAATATTTCTTTTTATATCTACAGACTTTTACATTTTACACCACCTACTACAAGGGAGGAACTTCCACAGTCACAAGTCGACTTGAAACTGTCACAAATACTGCAAGTGACGCTTCCGATGAAAGTGCCGGAGAGTCGACAGAAACTGCTTCAGCTGTTGTTGAACCCACATATCCCATAACTTATTACACCGTAAGTGTCTACAACCAATTTAATTGATTATAAATACAATGTGTACATAATTTATAAGGCTACTATTATTATGGCCAGTTTTGGACTTGTTCAAAATTTTAAAAAGTTTCACAATGAAAGTTTGAACTCAATAATATTCCATGAAAGTCCATAAGGCTGAACACATGAAAGACAATAATGGGGGTAGCCTTATAAATTACGAATACGAAACAATCTAAATACAGTCTTTAAAAAACAATTTATAACATGCAAAACTTTTTTGTCTACAGACCTATACGTATTGGACAACTGCTTTCTCCGATGGAAATCCAGTTGTGACTAGTCGCGAGGAAACTGTGTCCAATATTGTGACTCCAGGAGTCGACCAAGTAACCGGAACCGTCAGTCCAAATAAACAAAATGAAATTCAAGTCACTTCAACCATCCCAGAAATTGAATTGACTACATATTTCACCGTAAGTTTCCACAATCAAGCAATTTTATTTACTATGAAAACAAAGCCAATTAAAACATTTTATAACATGCAAATTTTTTTTGTCCACAGACCTATACATACTACACTACTTCATACATCAAAGATGAGACAGTGGTGACAAGTAGACTGGAAACAGTGACAAATATAGTGACAGGCTCCAGTGGTAGTACAGCCTCACCTGAAGGCTCAACCTCAACAATAGTGGCCTCAGCAGCAGGAAGAGCTGTTGGTTCCATCAAGCCAGAAATAATCAGTAATGATCATCAAGGTGGAGATGAAGATTATGACTTGCCAACTGGCCTCCTCTCAACAATTGTTTCCACTCAAGTAGTGGACCATAGTACAACTGTTCACTCCACAGACGTCTTTGGTACTTACATTGATGGAATTTATGCTCAAGTCTTGGAATCAACCTCCGAGTTACTCAAACCAACGGCAACTTTTGAAACGGTTTTTATTAATGATGCAACTGCCACCCCAACTGGACTTCTATCAGTCAATCAAGGCAATACAAGAGATACAGATGGTCTCACCACCACACATTTTACCATCAAAACATATGGCACAAAAATTGATGGACGTTACGCTCAATTACTTGAGAGAGCCACAAGCATTCAAAAGAATACTGACGTTAGTTTAGATCCATCAGAAAATCAATTTAAAACTGGACTCGTCCGTATTGTCGATGGTTCCATTGTTGATAAAGAACACACGACTTACTACACCTCAAAAATATTGGGTACATTTATTGATCAACAATATGCTCAAGTCATTGAAAGTACTTCTCGTTATGTCATCAATCCATCCAAAACCGATGACACCACCGTCTCTCCCACTAAATTGACAGAAATTGAAAGTTCTGAAGGAACCACCGAGGAAGTTCCCACAACCACCGAGAAATCAGAGGGAGAGGAAGGCAAAGAGGAAGTCAAGGGAGGTTTGGCCAAGAATCGATTTGCTGGAAGAAATCGTGGTAGTTCCAGTCGATTAGCATTCACAGCTACCTCAAAATCATTCACACCCCTTATAACTCCATTTGCCTCAAGAAGCCGACCAGCTTTTGCACCCCGAAGGAGACAATCAAGTGCCATTCTTGTGACAAGAACTGACGTCACACCAACAGTGACAGCAAGTCCAGCTGCAACACTTGGCTCTTCTAGTAGTCGTGGTAGTGCCTTTTCAAATCGTCGTAAATCACCCAAACCTGGTGATGTAGAGGTGACAACACAAGCCACAGGTAGTCCCTCAACAGAAGCCACACCAAGACTTCCATTTAATTCACCCGCCTCACGGTCAAGATTCCAAAGACCTGGTGGAGCATCAAGACCATCCGTTTCAGCCTCAAATATTCAACCAACTAGTAGTAGTTCAAGTTCCAGAGGTGGTGGTTCATCACCAGCTGGATCATCAAGAAGAGGTGGTTCAGCATTTAATGCTAGAGGAGCATCATCTTCTCTCCCAGGTGCTCGACGTGGTTCCTCCACTTCCGGTTTCTCTAGACCAAGTTCAACCACTTCCAACAATTTAGGAAGTAGTAGTGCTGGTGCTAGAGGAGGAATTAGTAGTAGTCGATTTAATCCACGGGGTAGATCTACTCTCAGTATTGCCCCAACTGTGACTCAAACAACGACAGTAAAACCCACTCTTGCACCCAATGAAGAGGAATATGAAATAATTGAGTATGAATATGAAGAGCAACCATCAGCAGCCAGTACAAGTACCACACCAAAAACATCCACAGCTCCAGCCACAAGATTAGGTGGATCCTCAAGATTTCGTTTAAATCCTAAATTATCTACACCAAATGCTCAAGTCACCACTCCAACCAATCCACCAAGAACTACTCCAAGAAATATTCCCTTCATAAGAAAAGGTTCATTCACAAGACCAACTCCATCCACACGGGGAACCACAACATTGGCTGATGGTGATGAAGAAGATGATGGTCAAGTCCTTGTTAAGGAGCCAGTGGTTGCACAAAAACCAACACCAAGACCATCATTCTCATCAGCCAATAGACAAAGAACAACTCCCATTCCTATTCAAACGAGTACTACAACAAGAAGGACATTTGCTCCAAGAGCTCGTCCAGCTAGTTTCCCCTCAAGAGGGTTGGTCCGACCATCCTCAACGGCGAGTACGTCGACAGAGAATTATGACTCGGAATTAGAATATGAAGAGAGTAAACATTATCCATCAAATGGTGGGAATTCAAGTTCACAACTTTCACCCGTGGCTGCTGCACAATCACAGACAAATGAGACACCAAATATGGAGACAGTAGCAGAAGAGTCAGCACCATCAGAAGTAAGGGTACAGCCACCATCCCAATGGTTACCCAGAGGTCAGTATGGAAGGGATGATGTAGTCAATGTAGATGACCTTGTAGACAGCGGTTCAGAATTTTTTGAGACGGCAGTGCCAACCCCATACGAGACATATGAATACTTGGATGATGGAGATGAGTCTCTTAGAGGAAACTCAGGACAAAAAGTCCTGAGACGCTCAGTCAGGCAAGTAGATTTTGGTAATAGAAATCGAGGTAGTTTAAGATCTAATTTTAAAAATCATAATCGTCAGGCAAGCTCACGTTCCTCCCCTTCTAATTCAGACTATGATGACTACTACTATTACGAGGCACCCTCGACTGCTGCACCGACGACAGCCAGGGCCCCAACTAATCGTTTTCGTGGACGTATTCAACCGACATCAACATCCAGACGGACACCATTTACTTTAACTAACTCTGACACTACTAATTATTCTCCTTCACGCTCTCCAACGTCTTCTCCTTCCTCTCCTTCCTCTAGTACTAATTCTAAAAGTCGTTCTTCTCCTTTAAACGCAAGACGTAATCAATCCCGTTACCAAAGACCGACAGAGGCTGCTACAACAACTACCCCTTCCTCCCGTTCCCGCTTTCGTTCTCGCTATCGACAGTCTGAAGTGACGACACCAAGGTCAACCCCTCGGGGTCGGTACACTTCTGCCAGTAGAAGTCGTGGTGGAACGACGTACAATGGTGGACGTTATGATACTTACTCTAGTTCTAGTAATGATGATCATATTGAACCATCATTTGAACTAGGGGTCATCACCGTCACCCACTATATTCCCTCTGAGACTCAAATCCCTGTTGTCAATGGGAAAGTCACAGAGTACAAGACTATTTTGACTCCAAGTGCTTCCAAGGAAGTACTTGAACCCTATCAATACACTCGCTCAGACTATCAAGGGACTCCTGTCCTTGTTTTTAATAATGAACTCACCTCCACTCCATCCTTTGGAGTGACGGAGGTGACTCGTTTCTTTATTCGGGAGTCGACAACGACTAGTGTGACGTTTACTCCGACGACGATACGAGGGAGACGAACATCTTTCTCTCACATTGTCCCTAGTACTGTCTACTCTGTAGAACCTGTTGTGAGTACAATTGCCGCTAATCCACTAACAGATCAAAATCAATTAACAAACTTGCTTCTAAATCAACTACTGGGTAATCTTAATCTAAACCCGGCTAATTTACTTGGCTTAAAACAACAACAACAGCAAATACAACAACAAAATGTTGGCGATCCTGCCACTCCAATAACACACTTTAACACAAAAACCACCTCTTACGTAACCACAGTGACAGATTTCACCTCCACCGTCATTCCCATCACACTACACGGTAAAGCCATCAAAACTACCATTGTTGAGAGTTCTACACACGTCATTACAGCCACTGAGTTCATCACAGAGTCAACCGTCATTACTCCTGCTCCTACTCAACAACAACTCATTCAACCTCAACCCACTGTCCACAATGGATTTAATCCTGCCCTTCTTCAGGGTCTCCTTCAACAACAACAACAACTTTTACTTCAACAACAACAACAACAAATCCTTCCCACACAACCCCCTCAAATCTTACAAACACTTTCCAATACACAACCACCCCCACAACAACAACAACAAAATAATAGAAATAGTAAAGATTTTGAACAGGAAGAGGAGTCAGTCAAAGAAGTCTCTGTGGAGAAAGCCCCAGTAGCTAAAAAAGAGGAATTCTCTGTCGTCACTTTGTACGTCTCTGGGCGAAATCCTGGAGAATTCACGACTGTCCTCAGTACTGTTCCATTTGAGACTAGAAGTAAACGTAGTGTCAAGGCTGAGGATGGGATTCAAATTAATGTTAAGCCAACTAAAATCAATTCATTGTACGAACAACAAGTTCAACCCACTCAATTAGACTCATCTAAATCTACAAGTAGTGACCTTTCTTGGGATGAATCCTTAGTATTAGACAATCATCATTATCAAATCCCTCACATGATTGACTTACAAGACAGTTATTCTTTTACTAATCATCACAATAATGTAGAGTTCAGACCTACTCAGAGTTTGGACAGTGTTCTGGGCGATGTGTCAAAGTTGTTGAATAGTCAAAGCGTCTCTTACGCATCATAGACAATTTTTTCTAAAACAATTAAATATTTAGCCTATTTTAGTTCAATGTAAAAAAAATCCATACATTTAAATATTTTGCAATTAATGCTTCCTTTAGGGCCTCTTGCTTATTATAGAAAAGACTCCGGGGGTATAAATTAAATATTATGTAGATGCATCTGTACTTTTTTGTATAGTATTAGAGATATCAATTTGTTTACACATAGGGAGGGCAAACAAAAATAATCGAGACAATTGTAAAAACAAAGGAAATCATTTTATATTTGCACTACTTTTATACGACAATTTTTTTATAATTAAATAATTAAATAGAATGTAGCCTTCAATGAATAGTTATAGAAAATAAGGTATACTGCAGTAAATCAAAAGGAGAAAGCAAGAGAGAGAGAGAGAGTCATGAATTAATTTAATTTTTTTTGTTTATTTCCTTCCATTCACATTCACACACCGAAACAAAATGGTCAAAATTAGATACAGAAATATAATTCAGCATTATTATAAAATGAGGCATTTAGTTATTTACAGGATCACAAATAATCTTGTCAAACTTTAAAAAAGTTTTGTAAAAAAAAATTAATTATATTATCTAAATCTAAAAAAAGAAGATTATTTGTGACCCTGTACATGCACACAATTTACATATAAAAGGTGAATGTAGACAAAATGACAACACAGCTTCTTTTTTTAAATAGTAATTAAGTGACAATTAATTTTTGTCATATTTGTTATTATAATTCTTAAATAAAATAAAATCCTCATTTATAACTCAAGGCCATACAATATACTGGATAATATAATATTATTATTAAATGTAATCTACATCTTTAAACTTAATATTAATTTAGATTTAAATACTACAACGATAGGCGTAAATGTTAATAAATAGATGTTTGCGGTGGTAATTAGTGAATAATTATTATCATTATTTTTATTATTATTATTTTATGATATTTTGTACAAAGGCAAGGGTGAAAGAATTTTTTTTGCACTACATTAAATACAATCCCAATCAACAAATAAATAGTAAAATAAAATAATACCTCTGCAAAAAAAAAAAAATATCATTTTACACTTTAGTTTGTATAAAATAAATATAGAATTTTTAGTGTAATTTACAAATAGTCGATTGAACATTTTTTCAAGTTTTTTAAAAAAAACTTGAAAATTGTACAGAAGCCATTCATTAGTTTTTTAAAGGAAAAAGAGAAAGAAACTGCACAATTTATGTAAATTAATGTGACTTTTTTTTAAAACCAACTTTAAAGCAAATGTTTTTATTTTGTTTCTTACTTTATGTGTGCAATTATTTTTGCTTTTTTTTGATAATTTTATTATAATTTACACAAATGACTACAATTAGTCATTATAAAAGTGCACACTTTTTTATGAGTTTAAATATTGTACTTTGTCTTCCTTTAAAAAATTATACCTAGTAAAACTTGTATCTACTATATTGTCTTGCTGCTATCTATAAAATTAATATTAAACTTTACTTTGTGTGCTCATATTACTCTTAATTATTTTAATTAGTTTTTTAGTTAAAAAATTGAATTTGTGTAAACAATTTTTTTGTACTTTTATACCTTTTTTTACACATCAAAAGAAAAAAGAATTCAAGGTTGATTTAAATGGGTGGAAATAAAATTGAAAAACAAAAATTTTTTTGGTAATATCCAAAAGAAAGTGGATTACAAAATAAAGATACAAAAGAAAATGGATATTACTCTAAAAAAGTCTTTTGTCCTCCTATTTTGCTTTTGAAAAATTTAAGTGACCTCCTCCATGTTGGAAAAACAAAAAAAAGGAAAATGGAGTGACTTGTATGAAAAAATATTTCTCCCAAAATAATTTTTTAAAATTAATTTTAATAAAAATCCTTGAATGTAATAAAGAGGATTATTATTTAGGTAAAAGAAAAAATGTAAAATGCTGTTAATTGTGTTAAATGAATAATAAGGTAAAATAAAACACAATGTGTGCCAAATAACTTTAAGATTTGCTCGTCAAAGCGTCTTCCTTCTTGTTCTTTGAACAAAATTTACTGTCCTTTTTTTCTTACTTTCTTCACTTTCAATCTCTTGTTATTTTACTTTCTCTTGTGTTTTGAGCCCTGTGCCGAGGCTTCAAAATTGATTATTTTCATTTTCATGCATATTTCATTTATATTAAGAGCATCCTTTTATTATAAAAATAATAGTTTGCCATTAAACTACTTTAGAGCATGGCCTCAATGCCTGTACAAGCCACAATCACAGCATAAAAAAATATTTGTATAATATTCATCCACAGCTTTTTTCATATCCAATCAAACTTTTCCTTATTGCAAAAAAATAAGTTGCTTTAAATTAATTGCTCATTTAACATAAAAAAATCATTTACTCCATTCCATTTCTTCTTCAACTGTCTCTCTCTCTGGCTCTTGTATGAACTACATCTGTATCTAAGAATAATTATTATTTTTGGAAATCTACAATCAAAATTCTTGGTGAGTACTACTCCAATTTATATCTTTCTTCTTTTTTCTATCAAAAAATTTCCTTTTGAAAACTTTACGTACAATTTCTTCAAATTTCTTTTGCTTTTTTCAATTGAATAAACAGTCAATTTCATAAATTGTACAAAACAATAAATAGCAAAAGAATAACATTTTGATTAAATTTAAATTTGACAGGGGGAGTAAATTTCAAGATGAAAGGTCACATAGATGACTTTGAAGACCTCGGGACAGAGGTCAGTGAGCGGCGTGTTATTGGAGGTAGACTTCATATACAAAGTGGTAGAAATTTAGCTACCAAAGTAATGAGTAATGGAGTCGAAGTCATAGTCAAAGGTACTTACCAGGGTTTGAATTATTACTTTCTTTCAATTTTTTTGAACTGAACATTATTGTTAAATCGCAATTAACTTTTGAAGGTGACAAAACGGGGTACATAGGCTATGGATATGGAAACCATAGGACACCATTAATAGTTCCTATGCATGTCAGCCCAAAACCTATCACATTTCCACCTTCAACTGTCTCACGACAATATCATTTAGTCGAAACTCCAGGAAAACCGGTTAACTTTTTAAACAATAATTATTTCATATTTTTCATGTAAATTACCTACAAGTAAAATTTTAATTTCATGTCAAAAAATTGATTTTTGAAATTCATAGAATCTTATAAACCATCTTCTACATTCAATTGTACGCTCAGCAACTCCTGACATGGTGACCAAGACGCTGGTCACAACTTTTACGTATATGACAACGGTCCTAGAGAACCATAGTACAGTTGTTAATAGTCGAGAACAGGTAAAATAAATTTTAAATATAACAATAACATTACATGGCGAATCTCCCAAAAAACAACTTTTTGTCAATTTTTCCCCCTTTACTCTAGTTACATGCTAAAAGATACATAAAATACATGAAAAATCATTAGCTAAACCTTTGGCAGAAAAAAATCTCGTTTTTTGAGTAGACTGTACAATTCCGTATACACTGCACAATATATTATGAACAATTGTTGAGAGGGTCTTAATTTTATGTTTTTTTATTTAATTTTTGTGAGGCTGACAAGAAAAAACATTGTTTTCTCCTGTAGCTCAAAAGCATGGCTCCCACAGATTTGGCATAATTTTATTTAATAAATTATTTTTCTCAACAGATAATTTCAAATGTGGTAACTGAAAAATTTCGTCCAACAATTGAATACACACCAAATTTAAAAGCAGAGCCAAGTTCAATACCACCATACCTGTTGGAATCTCTGTACTCCTCCTACCTGACCAATACCCTGACAACCACCTACACCTACTTCAACACTTTTACAGCTGGAACTATCCCCATTGTAGTGACAAGTAGAGAGACTGTCTCCAACGTCGTTACAATGCCAGCCTACCTGGCCACCCCTACCATGGTTGACATGTCATTTCATTCTCGTGTTTTTGAAACAGAAACCTACTTCACAACATTCACATTCTCAAAAACACTGGCAGAAGAAAATAGTCGAGTTGTCACAACAATGGAGACTGTGACTCAAGTTGTAGTCACAGAGGCCTTGATTCCAGCCACAAGCCCAGTCCCTCTCCTCACTCCACTCCCTCAAGATGTCTCCATACTATCCAGACCAGACATCACAAAGACACTGCTGACTACTTTCACATACCTAACAACAGCAATCGAGAGTGATGGACAGCTTGTGACACAAAGTAGGACGGAAATCATGTCAGAAATCATGACAGAAAAACAAATATTAGCCACCCCGAGTTTTCTACTCCCCAATGGAATTCATACAGCCAAACTGGAGAGTGATGAAAACGGTTTTGTTATTATTACACCAACTCCTGACTTTGATTCCAAAGAAATTTCTAGCACATTCATGGAAATGGTTCCCCTACCCTCACCAACTCTCATGTCAATGGAGACAGTAGAGCCCATTTTGAGTTATGAGGTCAAAATGACGACCAAAAAGATAATGGAACCAGTCCTTATATTTGCTACCAAGACCTATTATACGGTATGTTCATAGTTTATTTAATTAATGTATTTGATGGACAGGAAAAAAACGTGGGTTCAATGTGATCCAATTTAAAAAATTAAGTGCTTTCACCTGACATTTTCTTTTTTCTCTCTCAAAGATTAAATACTATTTGGCAATTATTTTTTTGGGATAGCTAGCTCAACTAATAACTATTATTTTTGTGAAATCTGAGCTCTTTTTATATTTCAGGCAGTTTTGACATTGAATCACATTGAACCCATGATTTCTTCTTGTCTATACTTTAATATGAATGAACTAATTAAGACAATTAATTTTAATATGCCTTATTTTTCTCACTCTAAAGACCTATACGTATTTTACTACTGTAATGGGTGAGGGTGGAACGAGTATTAAAGTTAATTCAAGAACTCAAGTGGCTTCCAACATAGTGACAGAGGCACTCTCCACAGCATTTGATATTGAATATGTCAATGCACTGAAAAGTTCATACCTGGCTAAACATTCAACTCTTCTAGAAATCACGTCCACCGTCTCACAAATAATTCCAGACAAAACAGAGTCAGCCACTTTACGAACCCCCATCCTCGTCACTCAATCCGTCTCTCATCCTCACTGGCCAAAAGATGAAGACGAAGGAATATTGGATGCAACGACCACATCAAGTGGCTCAGCCGAACATTATGACGAGATGAAGGAAGGAATAAGTCACATTGTCCATGTTTTATCTGATACACAAAGTGACGAATATGAAATCATCACACCATCCCAAGTCATGGATAATCTTTACAGTACTCTCGTCACTGAAACAACAACACCAGGACTCACCACAATGGGTTTTGAGGAAGTGACCCTTAAAGAACCTGAAGAGACAACTGAAGGGATAACAACAGAACAAAATCCTGTAAAATTAACATTGAGTTCAATCTCTCATAAACCAACTCCTCCCCTTGTAATCTCACCAAGACCATCACACATTCCTGTAAAATTAAGTATTAGTAATTTACAATCTAAAATTTATTCTCAAATGAAAAATCCATTCGATGATCCAACTCTATCAATTGTAACCGGTCCACCAAAATCTGTCATGTATGATGATGATGATGATCTTCATAGTCATGATGATGATTCAAAACCAATTGTAGATCATGATGTGTCCGAGTTTGACCCAACATTAGAAGAACCAATTTATGGGGATATGAATATTGGTGATATTTCAAGTCTAGTCGATATCTACGTAAATAGTGTATACAATAAGAATCAACTTACATCTAAAATTGTGGTTAAAACAGAAGATGGTCTAACTTTATTCCCATCAATCCTTGATAAATTTGACATTGGTAATCCAACATCATTACTCTCTTCAAGATTAGAAGCCATTCAATCCTCATCATCTAGTCTTGGTTTCATTACTAAAGTTCCAGCAAGTAAAATAAAAACACAAATAATTGTGGATCCAACTCAACAAATTTTTAACATGTTGTCTGAAATCACTTCAGATGGTCATTTACCAGACTACTATGATGAAGTCAAGGAAGAGGAAGCATTTAAAGAGAATTATAATGAGGCATCTAAAGTCTATAATATTTCAACTTTTAATCCAACAAGACGGCCAAGTAGTAGTAAAACAACACTCAAACCTGGTTTCATTCCTATGCGTAATATCACAACAATGTCTACTACCAAATTAACAACTTTAACTAAATTAACTACATTCACTTTAGAAGATACACCAGCAACCAAAGAAGGTACATCACCAGCATGGCCATTTCATCAAACAACAACAACTCAATCACCAAAAACAACAATGGCTGTCATAAACCCATCTTCTATTACTACTCTGGAGACTTCGCATAATAATTTACATAATGAAGACACCACTTCAACAACTGCTACCACTACTACAGAATTTACAACTCCACCACCTCGAAATATAACTGTAATCATAACTCCTCGCATCACCACTGAAAAACCAGTGACACTTGACCAAGAAGTACAAGAAAATGAAGGGTTCATTGTAGTCAAGCAAGACAATATTCCTGAAGAACAAAAAGATAATAAAGAACAAGGAGTCAGTACTAGTAGTAATCACGATCCATTTACAATTAAAATCACATCAGATGGAAACATGGATGACTCTGAAATTGTCGTCACTTTCAGTTCAAAGAAACCAGAACCCACACGCTACACAACAAGACAACCAAAACCAAAAATCACAGCCAAGACCACAAGAACACCAATACATCATGAAGAAGATGATGATGAAATTGCTTCAACAACAAAGAAAATTTATGCTTTAGCCCCCATTCGACAACCAGGTGTTCCAAGTTCAACATCTGAAGAGAGTAATGATAATGATGAAGATCAAACTGATGACAAGAATTCACAAGAAGTTGATGACAAGAGTGAAATAGATGAGTCAGATGAAGTAGCAGATTTCCCCTCAGATCATAGACCACCACCACCAACCGGAAGTAGTGGACCAAGTAAAAGTACATTGGGTGCAGCTGTTGGGCCTGGTCTTGTTATTGGGGGTGGAAATACTGGATCACAAATTGTTAGCGCTTCAACAAGTGGAATTAATTGGACACCCCTATTAAATTTGGGTGCTCTCGGTTTAGGAGGTTTAGGCGCTTCAACTCTTACTCGACTTGGTCCAATGTTCAGTTCTGTTGCCGGATATATGAAAAGTGCTCTCCCTCTTGCAGCTGGTATAGCTCGAAATGATACTCATCATAATCACAACAGAAATGAGAGACCTTATAATCGTGTTCCATCCTCAAATAATAATAATGAAGGAAAACCATTCAATCATATGGGTCCAAATTTTGTAAGAGTAAATCCTGGACAGTCTGTACCATTCAATGATGCCATTCCAAGAAGACCAATTGTATCCCATGCCAATGAACCCAATTTCCGTCCATTGTCTAACACTCGTGATCCAGATGGTCCTTTTCATCGTCTTGAGAATGGAATCCCTTGGTCAAATAATAATTTTCCACCCACTCACAATTATAATTTTATACCACCAAATGATGCTCAACCAAATATTTTTTCACAAAATGTCAACAAACATGGTGAGTCACAAGCGAGTAGCAGTGAGCAACTTTCAGGGCCTAGTAAAATTAAAATTGTGGCTGGTAGTCCAATTAATACACAAAATCAACAACATTCCTTAACTGGTATGAGTAGTATTGAGGAACATCAAGATATTAACCGACGACCATTTTTTCCTCGACCCCCACCAAGAAGTCAAGACGGTCCTCCTCATGGTCTTCCATGGGGTGAACACATAATTCTACCTTTGCCTCCTCATCAAAAAGAAGACAAGGATCGTCCAGGACAATCAAGAATTAATTTGAGTGGAGAAAATCGACCAGATAAAAGACCACTACATTTTAATTCTCATGAATTGTCTAGTGCCGAAAATAATTTTCATAGTAGACCACCATCCCCCACACCAAACTTGAATGAAATTCGAGACAATGGTCCACCCAAATTTCTTCTTCATCCTCATCAACAACAAGAACCAAGACCAACTCCCTCCCGTTCTGAATTCATTTCAAGAAATCCAAATGTCCAAACAATTCATGTGGTTCGTCAACCCACAGAGATTACAATTTTATCCTCAACCTCTAAAAAACCTCCAGAGTCCCTTCATCACATGGACAAAGTTTATTATAATAATGTTGAATTGGCTAGTGGTGGTCAAAATCCACTGTTAAATAAACCATTACTAACCATTGAAATTGAGAATGATGATCATCATCATGACAAGCCAACACCAGAAACTTTATCTCATTCTGTCACTAATTTTGATGAAGATAAACAACGTCCATCACCATTTCCATTTCCATTTGAACATTCTGCAGAGAGTCATGAACATGATTCCTTTGTTCCCCCTCCCCGTTTTCCTCCAACAAATAGCTTACATTTTCTACCAACTCCACCACCCATGTCTCGACCACCACAACAACAACAAGGGAATAATAATATGAGACCATTTAGTAGTCAACAAACACCAATATTTGGTCCAATGCCACAACAACATGAACCACCAACTCATTTTTCTAAACCACCACCACTTCAAATGGATCATAGCGGCGAAACTAATTTAAGACCAGTTTTGGTACCACAAAATCATGAAAGACGACCTCCTTTTATACCTTTGGGAAATCCAAATAGACCATTTAGACATAATCCACAACCAACTCCTCCAGATGGTCAGAGGCCCATGATGTCCAAGCCTCATAGTGGTCAACATGAACATAGTGATGAAAATTTGTCTCATATTTTTGAAGCTCAAAGTTCAGAGCATGTAAATCGTCCCCCTCATCTTCATCCTCACCAAAATAATAATAATCCATTATTTCCAAATCAAAGAAATCCAAATCCTGAGCGAAATAATGGAATGATTCAACAACAACAACGTCCATTTAATAGACCTCCTCAAGCTAGTCAAAATCGATTTCCTGGAATGATGGGAAATCATCCCATGATGTTACCTCACTTTAATAGACCAAATAATAATAATAATAATCCAAATAGTGTAGAAAATAATCGTCCATTTAATAATAATAATGGTCCCCAAATATTTAAATTTCCACTCCCAACGTCTCAGGAACAACAACAAATGTTAAATCAAGGACCACCAAAACATAATCAATTATTTTTACCACCATTTAATCAAAGACCACCAACAAGTCATGAACATGAAATGTCCCATGAGTTTGGAAATTTTGCTCAACCTGGACAAAAACATACTATTCTCATGCCCAGTTTTCAAAATCCTCCATGGAAAAATATGAATAGTCAGGAAAATTCTCAACAACAAAATAGTAATGAGAATGGTCAACAACAACAACAGAGTAGTCTTGAAAATCATAGACCAGGACCAAATCCAACTCCCCCAAGACCATCAACAATTTTCATTGTTCATGAAAGTTATGATGTCCCAACAAAAGGGACAACAACAACAACCCCAAAAGATGGATTGATTGACACAACAACCTCAAGGGATTCAATTATAAGGAGACCATCCACACAAAAATTGATCATCAAAGAAATTCCATTGACCACAACAACACCAAAGACAACAACCACACAAAAGACAACCAATAAAGCCACAATATCTAAATTAAATTTTATCCGAAGATTCACAACACCAACTACCACAACCACAACCAGTAAACCAACTCCATCGACAACAACATCAAAATTAAGTGGATTTATTGTGTCACCCACTGTCTCGGACATTTTGAAAGTGAACACAAGTCAAAATAAAAATAGTAATAGATTTAGTGGAAAACTACCCACAATATTATCTTCTAATAAAGGTCCAGTCTTGTCAAAATTTCCATTTCAATCCACAACCCGTAAACCATTTGATGCAAGTAAACATTTTAAAAATGTTGCTACCAATGATCCTAATTTTGGACAAGATTTTAGTGGTTCAGAAAATGCAGACCTTATTATTGATCCAGTAAATGAACAAGTTATCAAGTCACCCTTTGACTCCATTAAACCAACATCTTTTAATTTTCCAAATTCAACCACTTCTACTTTATCAACTAGTACATCAACTTTATCAAGTTTAAATGTGGATCCTTCTTCATCAGAGGAACAAAAGATTTTGGAAACTTTTAAAATTCCTAGTGGATTTTCATTGTCAACACCCAATGAATTTAATGATTTGTGGTGGCCCACTACATTCAAACCCAAACCAACAACAATTGCATCAGTAGACAAAAATCTAGCCAATCATCGATACTCCAGCTCCACACCAAAAGATTCTTTAAATTCCCCTACAACTTTTAGAAACACCGTCAAACCAACGACATTTCGACCGAATCAAGGTAAAGTTGGACCAAATAAAAATCAAAGTCCAATTCAAAGGGATCGAAATCAATTACGACGACCCCTCAATGAACCTTCCATTGTTAGTTCTTATGATGAAGATGAAGTGGGGATTGGGGATATTAAAATAAAGAATGTTGAAATTCATAAAATGCCTGATTTCATTAAACGTCCTAATGGTGGAAGTCAAATTAAACCAGGAGCTTCACAAAGATTCCCCCCAAATGATTTTACTGATTCATTTGAAGAAAGTGGAGAAAGACGTCCATCAAGACCAAATCAAAATCAAAATCATCACACTGACTACTCAGAAGAGATTAGTGAAGAGGTCAAAGATATTGGAAAAATTAGACGACCTTTGACCTCCTCAGAATCCATGATTGTGGCTCACAAGGGAAACACAAAACCATCCCCATCATCCAATGAGAAACAAAATAATGAGAAGGAGACAGAAGATCATGATGATAAATATGATTTGGAAAAATTACCCTATCCATCAACAAGATTAAGACCACCAGCCCCACCTCCTCACTATAATTTAGATCCCGGAAGCCCACCAGTGAGACAACCTCAATTGACAGCACAACAAGTACAAATGCAACATCAATCAAATCGACCTGGTCCACTAGTGGAAACAATCTCCAATATTTTTAGAAGACCGGGAGGTAGACCACAACAACAAAGACCAGACTTTTTAATACCACAACAATCACCTCCTCAACAAAACATGCTTCCACCTCCACCCCATCAAAATTTAGCTATTTTACAAAATCCTGGACCATTCAGACCACCATTCCCACCCCCACATCCACCAGGTCGACGACCTCTTGGCCCTAATAATAATTTAATTAATCGAAATCCAATTCTTCTGAGACCACCAATCAGAGGAAATAATAATAACAACAATAATAATGATCATAAACAAAATGGAGGTCAAGATTTAAAACCAATTCGATCAAATATTATACGACCACCAAGACCACAATTAATTCCAATTCAACAAGATAATAGTCAATCAAATGATAATAACAAGCCAACTCCCCCACCGTCTACACATTCTCCTTCATCTCCAACAACAACGACAACAAAGAGACCAGAAAGTTCACAAAGTCAAGAGTATTCAGAAGAACAAGAGAATTCTAATGAAATATTTGTTGACAATGTGAGGAGTACGACCTCAAAAGAATTGATCATACAAAATCAACAAAAATCACCAGACTCTGGAGAAAAAGATAAAAATGATGTAGCATCCAGTGTACCAAAACCTGTGGTGTCAGATCAAGTACCAGCTGCTGCTGGAGATCAAGATGCAAGTGAAGAATATTATGAAGATGAGGATGAAGATATTAGTGTAGAAATTAAGAAAGAACAACAAGATAAAACAAAACAACAACAATTTCCTCCTCCATCACCCCCAGGACCACCGAATCGACCCATTCATGCTGGAGGCTATTTGTCAAATAATAATTTCCAAAGACCTGGAATTCGTCGACCTGGTCCTGGTTTCCCTCCTGGACATAGACCAAATAATGAAGGACGACCATCTCCACCATTAAGAACAGAAATGGAACCACCACCACCTCCTCAACATCATCCAGGAAATCGTCCTCAACGACCATTAACTAACAATAATAATGGACCAATTCGATTCCGTCCATCAGGTCAACCTGGAAGAAATAATAATAATATAAGACCCAATTTACTTCGACCAGATGAAAATTTATTCAAGTCATCAAAACAACCAACACAACCTCAAATGACTGTCCATACAATTGCCAGTGTGGATGATGACAATAAAATAATTGCCACCAATGTTTTTACAGCGATGGTCTCCTCAAGGGATATTTTACGCTCCAAATTCCAATCAGAAATTCAACCAAGTGAAACATTAGACAGTGCTGAAAATATTCTCATTACTCCTACAACAACTCTTGACGGAAGTGAAAGTTCCATGAGTGTCTCCTCCATTGTCAAATATTCCAGTGGATCTTTACAAACATCCTCACCATATCCCAGACCAATTGAACATGAAGATGACGAAGAAGATGAGGAAGAAGAATCTGAAGAAGACACAATCATTAAACCAATTCCATCTCGAACAATGTCACGATCCATTGTACGTACCATCATAAAATCAACTGTTGTCAGAACAAGGGGTGGGGCAAGTTCAATTACTCCAATGTTAAATTCACAGTCATCAACAATTATAGCTCAGTCATCCAGTCCACTTTTGATTGTACCCAGTAAAACTTTGAATATAATTTCACCGACCAGTGACATCAAAAGTACAACCACTGTCAATCGATTTGTCTTACCCTCCAGACGTCCCTTTACAAAGCCAACACCAATAAGTCAAACAACAACTGTAGTGTCAGAAATTGAGAATGAAGTGACTGAACCTAGCACTTCAAACTCGAGAAAACCATTTATTCCTGGACGGAATCAAACTTACTCTGGATTTCCACCATGGTCACGAAGATCTTCTACTACTACTAGTAGTACCACAGAAGATAATTCTGTAGTAGAATCTACATCACCTAATTCAAATATAAATCGACCATTCAATTTACTTAATAACACTAGAAAATTTGTGAATACACGTCGACCATTTGGCACAACTACACAAAAGACAACCACTACAACTGGCTCAGAAATTCATCTTAATATGACACTAGACTCGAATTCTGGTAAAAATGGACAAAATATCAATTCATTAATGAAAGCCACAACATTTAGACCCTTCCGTCGTCCAGGTGGTTTCCTCAATGCTTTAGCTACAACAACTCCCAAAATTGTCTCACCATCATCAACCACTGCTCAGTCCAATAAATTAAATGAGGAGAAGGATAAGGACACCTCAGAAAATAGGAGAATCATAATAGTCAACAAATCTCCACTGGAACCCAGTTCATCCAGTATTCCTCCCGAATTGGAGAGTCATGAAGATCAAAACAATGTCTCCATCACAGTGTCAAATAATGAGAATGAAGATGCTAGAAATTCTGTACATTATCAAATTAATCCTACCAGAGTTTCACAAAAGGGTAAATCACGTACAAATACGGGGTCAAATCAGGGATCATCAAGATCAAAAACTATTTTGTCATCCCCCTCACCTGGTCGGGAACCTCTCACAACTCGTTTTGTCACCTTTACTGAAACTTTGACAAGAACAATTACAGAGACAGAGTCTACAGTTTTTTCAAGTTTTGGACAACCCATGACTCATACCATCATGATCACAAAAACATTACCACCCCAAACTCTCATCAGTACTATCATTGGAACGGTCACTCTGGTCAATAGTGTTGAATTGAAACCAACAACTGTGAGAACAACCATCTATGCTGAGCCAACCATTTGTAAGTCTCATTTTAATTCTAAAACAATTCATTACAAAATAAATTTCGTCTTAATAATTAATAATTAATTTTTTAAAAATTATTTCCAGCCATTCCAACATTTACTGATACGACAGAACAAAGTCAAAGAGACAGAGATGAGGATGAGGGTCCAATAGAGACAATTCTTCAAGGAAACATAAAAACTGTTATTGGAGGACGTCACAAAGGACACAAGGGAAGACTACCATTAACTACACCCACAGCCAGTTTAACGACTGAATCTTCCTTCCAAGAGAGTCACAAAAAGAATTTAAAACCCCATGGCTCACAACACTTGGAATGTATTTCAAATTGTGGATACAAAGGAAATCAAGTCTGTCGTCGTTATGCTAATGGCACACGCTCTCATTGTGTGTGTAAACCTGGTTATGCAAGAATGAAGAATTCTATTCCTTGTAAACGTAAGTCTACCTTTACAATTAAATGTGCTTTATTTTTTTTACCATTTTAAATACTAATCATAAAAATGTTTTTGATGTAGCAACTTTCACTTATGAAATGTCCATTGCTTTGAATCGTATGGAAGGAATGACATTTGACTTTAAAGACTTGAACAATCAAGCATCGGATGAATACCAAACTTTTGTCACTGTAACAAAGGACGCTCTTGACAAGGCTTTCCTCTCGACTGACGTCAAAAGTAAATATCAAGGGGCAGAGGTTATGGCGGTGAAACCACGACATGTCAAGAATGACAAGAGAAATACGACAGAGAGTCAAGTTGGCATTGACTTTTTGGTTCAACTCTCTCTCAACGTCACTGAAGACATCATCAAAACTCAACTCATTCGACAACTCAAAACATCAAACTTTAGCGTTGGCCGTGGAACTGGAATTCAGTCAACTAAAACTATGAGTGATTTTATTGCAAGAGGTACTAAGCCTAATCAAAATTAATATTTGATAATAAAATTATATTTAAATAGGTAAATTCATATTAATGATTTGATTTTACTCTTCCCTGTCACAGATTTTAATGAGTGCTCCAATTCAGACTTTAACGATTGTTCACAAGATGCTGACTGTATTAATATCAAGGGATCTTTTAGTTGTCGATGTCGCTCAGGTATATATTTTTATTTGAAAATCATTCTATTTTTGAATAATTCAAACTATTTTCATTTATTAAATTATCATTTCTTTAATTAGGATTTGTTGACAAGTCCAAGAAAGACTTACCAGGAAGAGACTGTAGAGGTATTTCACATTTCTTAAATTTTTTTTAAAAAAAATAATTATGGCAAACGATAAATAACAAAATTGTTTGTTTTAAAAAAAATAGTGTTGGACGGATGTGCTGAATGCAGCTATCATGGAAAATGTGTTGTCGACTCTTTTGGAAATCCAAGTTGTCACTGTTTCCGCTGGTTCGGAGGTGCCGAATGTCAAATTAATCTTAAAGGTACAAGAATTATATGACAATTAATTATTTTGTAATTTAATCACAAGCATTATTTAATTCATTTATTTTATTTTATTTAGTTCTTCTAATTTCCATAATTGTCATTGGATTGGCCCTCTTTATAATGGTCCTATGGTAAGACTGAAGATGAGAACTAAATAATTATTAATAATTTTTATCGTGTCTTTGTCTAACAAAATTTATTACTTTGTTGAAACAGTTGTGGAATAATTGTTTGTCGACGAAAGAAACCCGTCGTACGAGAAAGAACCGGAAGTGAGTGACACTGACAGACATTTTAAATTGTTTATTTAAATTTTTTCGGATTATAAAATTTAAATATTTTGTGTAGGCGGTCGTTTCTTACGATACCGAAGTCCAACTTCTCAAGCAACACTGGAAAGAACTGCCATTATGAATGACTCGTGTAGTAGTGAAGGAAGCCAAACACCTCCAGTTCGATTGCCCCCAACTCATCATCAAGGCCACCATCAGTCTTTTACGCCAGATTCTCTTTTGGTAAGAAATTCTGTTCTTATTTTTCAAAAAAATAATAATAAAAGAACAATTGACAATAAAATAATTAAAATTGTGCATACGTTTAGATGGAACATCATGACAAGGGACTACCCGGACAAAGGGGTTCTTCAAGGGACAATGTAAACTTGATGAATTTCTCTCTAAGAAATGTGGTCATGGACCAGGATAGAAGTTTGACGGTTGTAATTCCAAGAGCAAAAATAAGGCCAACCTCCAGACCTCCATCACGACCAAATCAATCAACAGCGATGGGACCAGACACTTCAGCTGATTTGGCAGCCAGTGAACAAAAACTTATAAGCTACCTAGATCAAGGAGCTTTCCCAGTACCGGTAGCTGTTATTTATTAAACTTTCTCCGCCTTTATACATTTTATATAATTTATCATGCACCAAAGGAATTACTAACAAAAATGCACACCTAATTTGCACTACCATGGGTATGATATTATTGCAAGTGGGTTACGTTCAATTGAATAACCATTAACCATTAAAATGTTTGTTGACAACTGTAGCACAAAAATCCTGGCCGGGGCACAGCATCATCCAGTCGACAGTCCATAGCTAGGCATGACGCAAGATCCTTTCGAAAATTGTCATTACAAGAACAACGAAAAATATCAACAGGCGCGTTAGTTTCTTCAGGTAATTAATTAACTAATGACTCGATTAAATATTTAGTATTTAGTTAGTTGAAATTGACGTTCAATTTTTTTTTAATATATTGAAGGAGCTGAAGTGTCTGCACAAGGGGGAATGCGACGAAGATCAACTGGTCTTCCTATTCAAGAAGGAAATTCTAACTTTGGTTCAACTGTCAATATGTAAGTTGCAAAACCCAACTACTAGACTGATAATGTCACTTTTTCAATCCTATATAAATTTAATCGAATATATTTGAAGGAGTACTTCCGAAGCCCGTCATCGATCATTTGATGATGACATAGTAAGATCTCCTGCCAAGCAGACTTATTCAACTGATCAAACTTCTCGTGCCTCATGTTACAGCTGTAAACCTCCGTCATTTTGTGCATACTCTGAGGTAACTTAAAGAAAAACATGAAGCCTTTTCAACCCTATCATGATTTATTCATATTTTTTAAACTCTAAATAAAATTTTTAGTCACATGGACACACAATGGCTGAAAAAGATGGAGCTTCAACTGTCTATGGGAGTACGGCGATGAGGGCCATATTTCGTCAGGTAATTTATTTTTCAATGAATTCAATTGTATACAAAATTTTACAACAAAGTCCCCGTTACCAAAAGGTCATAAATATGAGGGAAATTGTACCCAAGGGAAATTGTTGTGAATAAATGGAGACAATTTATTACATTTTAGAATTAATGTTCTTATGTTAAATAAAATATTCATAATTTGACTGTGTATTATTTACAGGATAGTGACAGTAACTCCCTGAGTGACTGAATAAAAAAGGGAGGTTGAAGCGAGGAATAAAATAAAACCAAATTGTACATCCTCCAAACAAACACAAGAATTTGGTCACTTGATGCTTGTCACAACAAATGGAACAAATAGCTTATTTTATTTATTCAATTATTTATTTATTTTTTGCTCAGTATACCTGTTTCGTATATTTATGCTACTTGACTTGTTTTATCAAGATGTGCAATTAACCTGAGTTTATCTGTTTTTAGTCTTGTTTATTTTATATTTCATCATAAATATAATATAAAATGCAGGACTTTTTCTGGAATGAAAGATGAAATTTTTAAAGAGTCCTTTGAAAGTCTATCACACTACTGTTACATTTTTTTGTTTGTTTTTTTTTGTGAAATATTATTTCAGTTAATATTACCATTAAATGTATTATAAATATAAATAATTTATTTTTAAGTAAGAAAAAAATAACCGAAATCAAATATAGGAGCTTTAACAGTTATAACGTGCATAACTGTAAATTTATGTGTATGTAATATTTATTGTATTATTTTGTAAGAATGAATACGACAAATGATATACATAATACTGATATATTAGTTAATTCACACGATTTCAATGCCGCCAGCGACAGGATACACACGAGGGGTTTTTTTATTAGGTTAGTTTGTTAGTTTAATATTGAAGATAACCAAATAACACGTGTATATAACAAAATAATCAAGTTAACTTGTTTCAGCTTGTAATATTTTTTAAGGTATTATACATGTCCCAAAAATACGTCAACTCCTTCCACTACAAGCAAGACTATCTTTTTAAACCTAATTCATAATTTAATTGTGTATTTTACAGACAAAATCCTTCGCATACGCAAATGTGCCATAGGCTATTGTATTCAAATCTTTATATAAAATAGAATTTATCTGGAAACTATTTTTTTTATCCAGGTAGATTTATTGTGGTGTTTCAGGTGTACACACTTGTCTCATTTTTTGGTTTCGGATTTTTTTTGGATATAACTATTGTTTCACTTTTTATTCTCTCCATCACTATAAGTCTCAACACACGCTTTAATTTATCCTTTCCTTTTTCAGTGCAATAATGGTTGTGTTGCACTTTGTAGTAGTTGATGAAAGGTGAAAGTTTTTTTTTATATCAATCAATACCTCTTCTAGTATTATATCAGCTGCTCAAAGAACTTATAAATAATATAAACAAGATGTCTTGTAAAATAAATATTTATCATACTAGTTAGTTAAATTAATTAAGCTCTTACAAATCTAACGGTCAGCGCAACACAGAGGGGTAAAAAAAAGTTACACATGTTTATGTACGATATATTTGGATACTAAACCATTCATTTATACATTACCATTTATACCAAATTAGATAGTAAGTATTAATAATAAATAATTTAATATATTTATGTAAAAAATTATTACTGAAAGAACGAATGTGTAATTTATTTTAAAATGAGTGTCTGTGAATGTGTACATGTTTGTTTATAAATATTTAATTTCAACTTTAAACGAAAAAAGAAAGAGTATTTTATATAAAAAATGTAATAAACGAAATATAATTTTATAAAAAATATAATATATTGTATTATATATACACTTAAATAGTTCCAAACCTGATGTTCAGGTCATGAAAATGTATAGAAAAGTTGAAAATATGAATAAGTGACTATATATTTTAATATTATGTTGAAGTGATTAAATGCTGTGAATAAGGTTTATCCTCAAAAAGATTTACTTGTTAAATGCAAGTTTAAATCTTCAAGTTACCTTTAGTATTACAAGAAAAAAAAGATAATTAAATAAATCGAAAGTCTAACATGTTGAACTACTGTATTATGAACTGAAATCATTGAGCATCACTGTATAATTTGCTCCTTTCTTCTCAGCACGAAGAATTTGCAATTGATTAATGAGAAGATTAATACAATATGAATCCAAATGATCCATCTGATTTCTAGTAACTTTGCCACTGCGAACAATATCTAAGATTACGTTTTTGCTCCGAGATTTGAGTACATTCTTTGATCTTAAAGTATCCAATATTGATTCAATTTTCCTCATCAGTTCCTCATTGACTTTTTCAAGTGTGTCCATATCAGGAAGACTTCTTTGGTTTGAGTTATCTGCTAATTTTGTTACCACTTTGTCCATCTTTTCCAATCCCATCTTTAATTTAGACACTAGGGCTTCTTTTTTCTTTAAACTATGTAATTTCATTTGCAATAACTCTAAAATTTGTTTTTTGGCTTCACTACCGACGACGACTTGACTTTCCTCATCATCACTTGGTAAATTTTCCTTCTCTTCATCCCGTCCTACAATAAAAGAAGAAAAACAGAATGAATGGAAGAAAAGGAATATGTAATACTAATTATAATAAAACAACTCTGTAAACAAGAACTTACCTGTGTCACTCTGTGAGTTGTCTCCTTCCATCGCTTCAAGTTGCAATCCCAATTATATCTATCCCGTTTTTCTTGACAACTAAAATCAAAACGTGGGTCAAAAAAATTTCAGAAAAAGTTTAAAAAAAATTTCTCGCGCGTCTTGTGCCGCTTAAATACATACTCGATGAGTAAATACGAAACGGTCAACAAATGACAAATACCTTGGGAAAATATCGTCTCAATTTCCTTGAATACTAGGTACATCCGAACCAGCATCTTGTAATCAGCATGTCCTACTTTGTCCCCTTTAGCCCAATTAATTTTATGGGCTACTGAATCTAATTTGGAGCAGAATGCTAATTGTGGCACAGAAAAAAGTCTATTAGTTTCTCAAATACCGTACTTGTATACTGTAATCTCTTTATCAAAAATATTTAACCTTCAATCACAATCAACTGATCCGTCAGTAACTTCATCACAGGTTTTGCTTTGAGACCGAGAAGACAGCTGTAATACACATTCTCCATATTTAACAAGTCACAAGGCATAAATCATATTAAAGGTCATTTCTCTATACTTACTTTGACGTAATAGTTTTAATATGATGAACCAGAGAATCATAAATGATTTTCAAGGAATCCATTTTACTAAAAGATGAAGCAAGTTCAGTCCAGGAAGTGTGTATCACAGTCAAATTTACATAGCTTCGTACCATTCGAACGAAGCGAAGCATTAAATATCTGTAAATGTTGAGGTCTTTGAGTTGGTTCACATCTCCAGCTAAATAATCAATACATAATAATATTTTTATCACCAATATAATCCCAGAACAGTCCATATACAATGTATATTATACATGTATAAGTACTTACTTTTTGATTTTATGAGGGTTGCAACTTTCCCCAAAAGAATCTCAGCTCGTACCAATCTCATTTGAAAGGAAAAAGCACTTTCATACTTTCTCAAAAGTTCATCAGTAAATATTATATTTAGTGGCCAGTCGACAGTGTGACGAAGGCACAGGGAGTTTAAGACATCAAATTCTGTATTTTTCAAAAACTTTTCTACAATTTCGCACCACATTTGTGTTTTAATCAGTTTTACAGTTAATGTACTAACCTGAAGTAAGGGTCCTTTTCTTTTTCTTTTCCACATTCTCCGTTGCCGTTGCTGTTACCTGTTCTGGTAGGACAATAAAACTGAGTTGATTTTGTAAAAAATTCAAATCCTCATCATCAACAACCATGGACAAGGATTCTTCCAACAATGAATTAATTGTCACAATCTGAGAGATAATATCCTCCCTTTTCTTTAGCTTTCCCGATTGTACCTAAAGATTTTTTTAAAAAAAAACACTGTGAAGTTGCGGAAGAAAATTTTTGATTGTTTCTTTAGTTAATTTTTTTAATTCAGTTATACCATATCAATGAGCATCATGGTTAAAAAGTGACCAAATTGACCATTTTGTAGTAGCATAAAATCATTCAGAGCTTTTACATGTCTAAGTAGCTGTTGTGTCACAATTATATGATGAAGCAGATACAAATTGACTGCCTTATTCCTACAAAAGAAATACATAAATAATTAAATTATATACATTAAAAGTAAAAAAAACAAACAAATTTGTTGAAAGTTCACACATTGCTCAAGTATACTTACTGGTGAAGGAGAGGAATTTCAATAGATAAGGAAAGAAAACGTTGAACTAAATATGAATCACATTCATTAGTACAAAAAGTTTGTTCTACACTTTTTTCACTACATGAAGGCATCAATGGTTTGTCAAACATGTCCAAATCAAGTTGCACTGGGGTTGCATCTCTGGTCTTAAAATACTTTGCTTTCATTTTTGTTTCTAATCCTTTTGGAACACTTTTTGCAGAATCTGATTCACTCTTAGATTTGCTGAAGAGTATAGGAGATTTCGATTCAGTTACATTGTCCTCATCTCTACTTTCCAATGGTAGTGGAGTAATTAATTCTTGATGGATTGAAATGGTTGAAATTTGCTTTTCCTCTGTACATTGTTCTCTACTTTCTTCTTGTACATTACAATCACCAGACCCATGGAGTGGAAGTAGTGGGGTTCTATGAATGTCTTCAAGAAGAGAAATTCCATAAATACTTTGCTCCATTACTTCTTCTGTCTGTGGACTTTTTTGCAATTCCTTAATTCCAAGATTGACAGTTTCAAGAAATTCTCCATAGTGCTCCCTTAATAACTTGTAACCCTTCTCAGTGTCTTTTCTCTCTTTTTCTTCCCAATACAATTTTCGTTTTTTCTCCTCAAATAATTCATCAATTGCTTCCCGTAGTCGTACATTTCGGGCTTCTTGTAGATGTTGTTGAACTTGTAATAATTCTGCATGCTTCTTTTCTTGATGCTCTAGGAATGTTTGTAATTTTGTGGCTCTAAATCGAGTCTCTAATTCTTTATAGTTTTGAGCAATAACTATAGGATCAATATCAGCGGCAAAATCTTCTTTTATTGTTGTTCTTCTGACTGTCTCTTCGATTTCTTTTAACAAGTGACCATTACGAGTTAAAAATTGTGACATTCTATCACTCATTAAATTGATGAAGATGATAATTTCATCATGAGACAGATGAAATTTAAGTGGTGATCCAAGTCCATCACCAAAGAAAATAGGCAAGTCCTAAAATATGTAACAATTAAAACAAAAATTTAAAATTTCACATCATGATATTTAGGTACATATTTTCATATTTTACTAGTAAGTACATCCAATGTATACCATTATTTTTCTTACTTTTCTTTGGAACTCTTTGAGTAAATTAATAACTTTTCCCGTTTCAAACATGGGTGTATTTAATCCCTTCAAAAGACATCATTTTTAATTATTAAAACAAAATATAGAATAAGGAATGTTTATATTAAAACTTGAGTCTATTTTACTTTTAAAAATAAAGGTATATCTTCGTTTTGAGTGAATTGGTGAGTCCAATATTTTCTATCTCTTGATACCGGTAATCTACTCCTAGTGATATGAAATTCGGATGGTGGTCCAAGTGAGCCTTCATATATCCAGTCAGATACATATCTAAGAAATAAAAACATTCTCATTTAGCAGTAACATTGATGATTGAATCTCATTTGACTACTTAATAGCTCTCATGTACTTTGAATAGGCAGAAACACAGGTGATAAAAAGACTTTGTAGCATGTCAGATACACCAGGACTTTCGTGCATTAACATTAGATTATTAATATTTTTCAACAGAATCAAAGGATGACCACAGAATTCGTTTTCAACAATATGACATAGCATGAGGACCTGCTGGCAGTACGGCTGCAAATAAGAAAAAGTGAAATTGAAATCATGATTATAGTACATTTTCAAAAACAATTATAAAACAATTAGTAGTTAAAGTTCAACGTACCATAATGAATTTCCGTAGCGTAGTTAAGGACACAATTGATGATCGTTTCAGCATAATTATAGTCTGGTACACTTTTATATAATCTTTGACAAAGTTTACAAAGGCAATGAATACTTTTGAAGAAAGACTTGACCCACTATAGTGTAACTGGTCATCAATCTGACTCAACTTTAAAACTGACGAACCCATAGTTAAAAATGAATCACAATAGTTTGAAATAGTAAATGGAGTAAGACCATGAATGAGTATAATAGGATTTTTACAAAATGTTCCATCACTTTGTAATTCAAAAATAAGTGATGGCTTTCCACATAATAAATCCATCGTATCACAAATAAATTCTGTCAAATCACGATACACTGGCTTCTCTGTCCTCGTTTTCAAGTTTCTAATTGAAGAATTCAAGTCACCAACAAATTGATTACCTGTACCATTGTAGTACCCTGGTACTTCCGGCACAATTTGCCAAAGCATGTCCACAATTTTCCCAGAGTTTTCTTTATTATCAGTAACATAACTTAAAAATTCTTCGTCAATGGTAAATTCTTGATTTGATGTCACTTTCTTCTTTTGTTGATGTTGTAATACCCTACCGGTCCATGACAGGGATTTTGATGACAATAATGAACCACCCTTTGTACAAGTGAACTGTGACAAACCATTTTCAGACGGAGATGTATATCCCTCGTCGTCCTCAGAAATTTCCATTTTCACAACTAAAACTTTACTAAACCAAAATTAAAATAACAATTCATAAATTTTTTGACAATTCTTCTTTTTTCAAAAAACTCGGCTCCCTCGTTTTTAGAGCTCCTTGGACCTCCAGAAAAACTAAAAATGTGAGTACAAGTTCTCCGTATTTTGCCAAGTCGTAGTGTGTCAACTGACAACAAAGGAAGTAGACGAAGACTGACGAAGAGTGGTTTTTCGGAAGTAGAGGAAATGTAGCAATACAGCAGGGAGTTTGCTAAATTCTGGGCTGGAGAACATCTGATCTGCACATTTATATATGTACGCAAGTCCTTGTGTAAACCACTTTCTTCAAGAGAGTGTTTTTGGCACACACGGGTAGAATTGGGTTTCTATACAAGAGAGCCCAACTTTTATAGACATTATACACCAAACTTATATAACAACAGGGAGTGACATGGTACAAAGAATAGAGTGGAGCAAGTCTGGAACTGGAACAGAAATTTTTTTTTCTCATCTCTCAGTGCTTCCCTGCTTTCTCCAGAGTAAGTAACTGTTCAAACACTCTTTATTCCACATTTATCATATTAACAAGTTGTGACAAGTATTATTAATTCCGTTTTACCTACTAACCATCCCCACCACACTCACACACATACACACCATTAGCCATACAAACAAGTTTCAGCTGTCATTTTTTCTTTTATTTTTTTTTCTTTGACTTCTAGATACTCCTCAGTATAGTCATTCATTTACTAACTGCTAACTAGGCTACTACTCCTTCCCATTCACTCCAAGCATTCAACGTGGATCCAGTCAATCTTCATCTCTGTCAGAGGATTCACGGACCTTAATCTTTTTCCGTTTCTCTCTCTCTTTGAAACAAATAGAAAAAGACTAGAAAAGCTCAACTTACCTTTTAATCTCAACATTAGTATCCTCATCCACTTCATTGTGCTCTCTTTGTGTGTCCACGTTTCTTCTCTCTAATAAACCACAACTGATTCAAGAAGATCAAAAAAACTTGAAAAAATCCCAATAAAATGGAACCATCCTTGATCGAAGTGGACGGTGAGGATGAGTAAGTCAAAAACTTTTTATTAATATTTTAGTAGTACTCGCATATAACATATCCATATTTTATGTGGTACACTGTTTTACCCCTATTAACTCCCCATGCTACGTAGTACCTTAGTCCATAGTCGTACGTGTATTTATTTGTGTTTGTGTACGTAGTTTATTCCATTTGTTTATTCATGTATTTTGCAATTTTTTCTGTCTCTCTGTCTCTGTCTCTTTCTGTTGGAACTTGAATTAGAGAGGGGGGAGATACTAAATGACCAATATATTGATTAATCCATGAGCTTTATCTTTATACAATATGTATGAGGAAAAAAATTGTTTTTTTATAGGATACATTACACCAGTATTATCTACCACTTTGGGGGTTTTCCTCCCAGTGCGTTTCAATGGAATTATAAACCTCGGCTTTAGACTTTAAAAAAGACATGGAGGAATTTTCCAGGAAATCTTCTCCCTTCTCGTCTGTGAGAGACAGGCGTTGGCAATTGGAACTATTTTGGCACAGTTTTCCTTATTGTACATACTATTTCAGTTAATATTAATTTTGAGCTAGCCGTATACATACATACTCAACCATGAAATTCATACCAGAAATCCGCAGTCTTTCCTTCTCCTTCAATTTTAATGATCTCTGGTTGTGGAAGGGTGGAAGGGACGTAGAAATATTTAAATTTTCTTGTAAACATGTATAATCTCCAGTCAAAATCACGATATTTTTTTGCCGTATACCATACACAGTAGATAGATAGAAGATTGCATCATAATCCTATACTCATTTTTAATTCAGCAGAATCAGACTATCATCAACTATTATCAAGTTTTGTTGTTCTTTTGGTTTTAATTTTTTGTCTGTACCATCAAGGGGCACTTATTATAATCAGCACTAATTGGTTTAATATCTGTACAAGTCTCATTATTTTAAATTATAAGACATTGTAGTTGTGTAACATTTCTTGAGTTTTTAAACTTTCGTTATAATATTCTTCCAAAATTACTTAAATTTGTAGAGACCCCTTTGAGAAAACTCTAAACGAATAGATATTTCCTTTTAAGTTAAGAATATTAAGAGTCTAGAGATTTTAATAGTCAGAGAAAGGGGGGAGGGGAGATGCAAAAACTCATTCATTAAAATTTAACCTTTCAACTCTTCTTACTTACTTGTACACATAGCACTTTGTACGTGTGATGAGCCGTAGGGTTAAACATCCATTTATAATAGTTTTCAGAAGCTTAAAGGATACCCGTCTCTCTCTCTCTCTGTGTTGTCCATGTACAGATGTATATATTTGGTACGTGTTTTCATGTTATACACAATTTTGTGTATAGCAATAAGTAAATATTATAAATATAAAAGCATACTTCATTTATACATAGGTCATTTAGTTCAATCCTCATAAATGTGTAACTGTACAATATTTTATGAGAAATTGGAGGAAAAGGAGCAATCTATATTCATTGTGTAGACGCGAAAGACATGAGACAACCTTCAAAATTCTCTCTCTCTCTCTCTCTTCTCTGAAGTTCTCTGATAAACTTTTTTTGACAAGTACAATCTTCTTTTTTTCTGGCAACCTACAGCTCTCATTCGCAAAATGATATCACACTTTTACTCACTAAAATTGATCGGTATAACTTGTCTCGCTTCCTTTTTTTCTGTAAGGAAAAAAACTTTTAACATGGAAATCTTGTGGAAAATCTTTTAGATACATTTTCATTGAAATTGACATGATTTAAACCAACCTGATGGGTATTAGAAAAATACTTACTGTAGTTTTAAACTAATAATACTACATACTAAAAGCCAAGACATGATTATTTTTCTTCATAAAGGCTTCTCCTGGGCTTCAATTCAGATGAAGCAATCAACTTATTTTAATTAATTAAAATTAGTTGATAATTTTATCAAAAAATTATGAGTATTACAAATATAGTCAAGGTTTTCTGAGACTTTGGTATGACTGCGTAGATGGTCGATTTTTTAAATATAAATTTTTTAAAAAAAAGTATCATTCAGTACTTTAAGGTCTTGGGGTTACAACGATTTCTTCATCATTGAATCATTAGTGTCTCATCATCTTTTTACTAGCACTTGCATTTTACCATGCAGATGTCGAAGCTGAGAGAGAATGACAGTTATTTAAGGTTGTAATTTGAGCTATTTACATCGCCGCACTACTTATCATAATTTGTTTTTGATTTGAAACCTTTTTTTATTGATACTTGAGAATTTAGCATGTTATTAATATTGCGCAATCCAAATACATGTACCAAATAAATACACAATACTCTCAAATGGTTTCATAATGTACAATCATAAAATATTAAAATACTGGATAGTAATAAATAGATAACTCGTCTTGAAAAATAAAAAATGAATGACTTCAAAATTTTTAAATATTACATCAAGTCTTCTCAAGGTACCCCCAGTTTCAATCTCAGTTTCGTAAGTTGATAGTTTTATAGCAGAAGAAGAAATGCAACTGATTCTTTTTTTGGTAGGCACAAAGTGTATAAAATGTATGAAAGGGGAATTTAAATCAGATATAAAATTTATAATATAAGGAGCCATCCATTCTCAAAGGCATGTCATCGTCAGCATTGTCATCATATCAGAGAGATATTGGTATCCATGGATGAAAAAATATTGGAGACTACGTACGTACATATTTCTAAAATAGTACATATTTTGTATACTGTATGAAATTTAGAAATCTATACACATGATATAACACAACTGTATTAAAAAACTTTGATACTTAATACATAAATCGATATATTGTATAGGTACAATATAAGAATAAGGAATATAAAAAAATGTGCGACACCAGCTTCTTCTTGATACTTTTCTTTTTTGACTTTGGTGTACACTGTACACACACACACGTTCTAGTATCGAGTACATACTCGTACAACGTAATAAAGCTATATGGAGGCACGGGAAAGTTTATGGTATCACATGTTTTTTATTTAGACTCATTTTTATGTCCTTTTAGAGAAATTGTATATAATATTATGTTATTAATAGTTATTTATATTAAAAAATTGTTTATCACATGACATAGGACCTACATTTTTTATTTTTCTAAATACATAATACAACACTTGATTTTTTTCTTCTTGTCGTTAGTTGTAAATGGAGAAAAAAATTCTACTCTCTAAAACATATTGCGTATTTGGTGCTGACTATACAACATTGAAAAGTGATTACTGATTGAAATATTTCAAGGCATATATATATATATGTAATTTAATTTTTTATATATTTAATATGATTCATGCCCATCTTCTTGGAAATTAAGGGGCTAGTGTTGGAGGGGGACAAAGGATGTTGCAAAATATTATTTATGTTGACAACTTTTCTTAACTCTAGTTTTTTTTGACGTCTCGAATACTTTTTTCTTGATTAAATTCATCCTTTACTCCATTTCTTCTTCTCACATCGGTGAAATCTGTAGTTTTTGTTTCACATTCTCGCTATACTGTGAGGACTAGTAAAAAATCGAGACTTGAAGGAAGACTTTGTTATAATAACTAACTTTTTTGAATTCAAAAAAGCTCTTTAATTAATTGTCTCCCGTCATTTAAAATTTGGACATGTAAATAAAAGTAGAGAAAAGAATTTATTTAAAAAAAACAAAATTTAAACTTTGTTACATAAAGTGTGTTAGGGAGGAAAGTGTCAGTCAAAGTTTCTTTTGTGGCTAAAGAACTTTTATAACAATACAAACAGAGACAGAGCAAGAAAACTTATTTATACATGCAGAGATAATGCATGAGTGAAACTTGTTTGTAGAAAAAAAATAAAGTTTTGTCTCTTTCATAAAATTATAATTCCCTATTCAAAATAAAGTATTTGACATTTTTAGAGTTTGTGAATATATAGATACATTATATTTAAATAAGGTGAGAAATTTGTACATGTGAAAGTTGTGTCCATCAAGAAAAAACTTTTACCAAAAATTTGGAGGCTGAACAAGTTGTCAGAGTTGTGTAGAGAAAAAAAAGGGAAGGAACTATGAGCCATTGTCATAATGAGTCGAGTTCAACCTCAAAGCCAAGTTTAATGGAACGTGATAAATTTGATGTTGGTGAGATTCATGAAAAAACAATGAGTACTGGTTGTGAGATTGATGGAAATAATAATGACGACTCTACTTTGACCCACTTGCCAATTACAAACAAAGATAAACCTAATGGTGGTAGTCATCCCATGACTGAGATTGATCCAAATGATTTCATTTCGACTCATTTAAATACGAGGGGAGATCAAAAAGTAATGATTATGATTTTTTATCTCGGTTCCTGGTAAACCGATCACCAAGATATTTTAGTATGTTATACTAGAACTTGTTAGAGGTCTACATAAAAAATTTGAAGTTTTG